>VDFB02281492.1:809160624-809211610 GCA_007258455.2 Sequoia sempervirens
AGGAATTCTTCCATCTCAACTGCTGGATCAATCTCCTCACTGGGGCTTCTCCTCATCCTATCCTTGAGCCAATCAGGCACATTGTATTGTATATCAAAGGGTTGTTCTTGTGCCTCTACTTCTCGAACTTGCTCAACTTCTACATCATTCTGGTGAGGCTCATCGTCATCAAGGGGCTGAGTGTCTCCTGAGACTATATCATCATCATCCTCCAAAGCCGCCTCTAACTCTTGCTGAAACTGAGGGTCAGTAATTGTCCCCTCATCATCCTGCTGATCAACCCTACTAGGTGCGTTGACACTCTGGCCAACTGACTCTCTCCGTGGAGGTTGATTATTTTCCTGTACTACTTGCACCTGATTCAATGCATTCCTCTGATCAGCAAACAAGGAAACCTCCTGTATACTTGGAGAACGCGTCTCCAATGGCGTGGGTGACTCAACTCGTGGAGGCTCTGGCTGAGTAGGCTCCTTTCGAATTGGCTCTTTCCTTCTGGACTCTGGACCTTGTGTGATCTGTTTCTTCCTGCCTGTGGTGGGTGTCCTGTGATCTCCCATCAAATTGTAAGTCAAGGCAATTGACCTACTCTTCAATCTGCTCACACGCCTATCAACCCATGCTCTAGTAAATGTTAGGACCAGGATAGAAAGTGTATCCAAATCTGCAACCTCAAGCTCTGACCAATCTAGGGGTGGAAGCGGAGTATCTCTTACTGCTGCATAATCCGAATGGACAACGTCCATATCCTCGTTCACCTTGGTCTGGAACCGGAACAACTTCGCACTCCCTAATCAGAGTGATAGGCAACCGAGAGAACATCCTTTTCCTGACTTCAATTTCATCTGATGCATCAACCCAATAATCCTCAATATTTGCCTTGTGCTTAAACTCCTCTGACAGTACCCATTTGATGTTGTGATGTGGATCATAGTGCTGTCGGCTGGTGTGATAGGAAAAGTGATAAAATTGAAGCTCACTTTCAGCCTCTCTAGCTTCCTGTATCGAAGGACACACCTCATCCGAGTTGCCCATGACAATTGGGAATTCAATCCCTCCCTTCTTCTTTTTCTTTTGAATTTTATCATAGGCAATCAATTGCCTAGATATCTCTAACATTAAAATTCTATCCGTAGGGTACTTAGGCAGCCTATATGGGTATGATGAAAAACCTTGCAGCCTTATGTAAGAAAACTTCGGAAACTGAATGAACCAGCACCCATACCTTTCAATCAACTCTTGGGCCTCCCTCGAGATTCTGTGGTGTAACCGCTCCTGAAGCAATCTCGTGATATGCATGGTGAAGGCATCGTTGACACGCTTATAATGAGTAGTGCTCGCCAAATGTAACTGCAGACAAGTGTCATAGATTTTGAATTGGTGAGAGCCACAACCAACAGGTTCCTTGTAAGAGATCCCTTTGTACTTTGTCATACGAGCTAGCATGTAGATGATGTAAGAATTCATGTAAAATGTCTTCGTCCTTCTATGGCTCAAGGGCTGCTCATGCAAATTGTCACTGATCATCTCGGCCCAGTTGACGTAGTCTTTCCCTTCTAGCACGAGGTTGATGTAGTAGAACATCCATGGCTCGAAAATAAATGACTATGGGCAACCACCAACTCTGCTCAGCATCATGATGAGGTCACAGTATTCTTGCTTCAAGTCATCCGCTATGATTTGTTTTGGCAGCTTCGTACGAGAAGGCTTGGGAGTGCTCATCCAGTGAGTGTTGATTGTCTCCGTGCATCGCTCGAAGGCAGAAGCATACATCCGCTCAGCTTGCTCTCTGGATTTGTAAACCATGTTCCTATGCACTGGAATCCCAAAAGCTTCACCAATGGTAGCAGGAGTAAGATTGGCTAACACTTGGCCATCTAGTGACATGATCGATCGGTGATCCTTCTCGTAATAGTTGGCACACTCCATCATCAGCTCCAAACACTGAATGGCTGGTGGGAAACCAGCAGCTGCATATAATCCGCTTCGAACAATATTGTGCGAAGTGGTCAAAGGTCGATGACTTCCAATCCCCAACATTTTGTTCTTGAAGGCCTCAAGGTTGATGGATCCCAAGTTGGTATCCGTCAGGTTGCCCAACTTTGAAATGAACTTTGACTCTGGCATGAATGTTTTGCTCAGCTTCTTGATCACAGCCTGTCTGGATGCACCATTGTTATCCTTGCCAGTCGCCCTTGCCTCAGCCATCTCAGCTTCTTTTTCAGTAAATTCGAGCTTCAACACTTAGAAAAAGTTTCTAAGTAAACTTCAATGACTTCACTATTCTTTAGCAACTCCAATCAGCAATCAGCAAGTTCGCACTTCTTTAAATCAGCAAACTTACACCTTGGTAAATTCGTACTTCTTACTTGGCAAGTGCGCACTTCACAAGCAACCTTGAATTCACACTTTTTCATTCAACAAGCTCGCACCTTTTAAACTATTTGAAATTCCCCACTTCAAGGCGTCCTTAGCACTGGTAACTTCAACTCTCAGCAACAAATCAAGCTCCAGCAATCAGCAAGTGCACACCCTCTCAGCAACGCTTCAAAATTTCAAACTTCTTCAATCCTGTCTCCAACAATTCACTGCAATGTCTAACTCAGAGCAAGTCGAATTCTTCTCAGCTGTGAAGAAGAAGTGAGAGACTTCTCCATCTTATAGCAAAAGTCGAATTCTAGAAGGAGCTAAGTATAGGCAGTGCATTAAACTTCCACTACTCCACTTCATGAATTTGAATTTCCCTCCCTGGTTTTTCTGACACTTGTCCGAGAATCTCAACCTTCTAGAAGTTCAACCTTGACTGGCATCTTTTGAATTCACTTTTGAAAAATTAACTTAAATTGATCTTTTTAATTCACCAGCTAGAGCTCTGTCACTTGAATTCGAATTTCACTTCCCTTGGGCGCTAGAAAATTCACCATCGAAGAATTCAATCAAAATCATCTAGGCAACTCATTTCGAATTCATCATTCGAATCATTCTCCTTTCACAAGTTGTTTTATTCAAATTTGCCTTAGAGAATTTTAAATTCTCCTTAGGAAAATTCACAATTTGGGCACTGATTAAATTCTTCACACAAAAAGTGTTGGCGAAGTGCGGAAGACATGGAAATCCATTTATCGCAAATGTTCAGTACCTAGAAGAGAATTTTCTTCAGAACGCTTTGAATCCATGGGTACCCAACGAACGGGTTCATTTAATTTTTTAAAATTTTGAACCTTAAAAAAATATTATTCTATCAAATTAAATCCATTCTTCGCCTGTGATCATCCTGTGTTGCTCTCGCTTGAGAAATTTTGTCAATCCATCTTGCATTATCATCCATCTCTGACTTCATCCCTGAAAAATTTGCCGGTGTTCTAAGAAGAAAATTCATCACCTTGAGTTCAATATTTTTCCTTAGAAAAGATTTTAAATCATCTGGCACTTTGAAAATTTGCCTTAGAAAATTTTATTCGTTTGCCAGTGGTGGAAACTTCATCAACTTCACAAAAAAAATTTAGTCATGAAGGCGCCTAGCACATCATATTTCTCACTCACCACTTTGCATTTTATTTCACATTGGGAAAATATTCATTTGAAGTTCCAACACCTTAGCAATATTTTATTTTTTATTTTACTTACTCAACACTTTAGGCGTATATTGTGTGTGAAGGAGGATATTCATCTTTACTTTTAAAAAAAAAAAAATTTCATCGCCTAGCACCCTTAAATTTCTCCACCCTATTCCTTGGGCACATACCACCCTTGCTAGAAGCCCTCACTTCCAACGCCTAGGCAACACATTCATCACCTTGCAATATTTCCTAACACATATCACCTTGGGCGCATATTACTTAGCACTTGAAGAGGGGTATTTGACTTCACCACGCCTAACATTTTGTTTTCATACTTCACACGCCTAAGAAAAATTCTCTAACACTTACCACCTTGGGCGCATTTGAGACTTCAAGAGGAAATTCAAAATCACGCCTAGCATTTACCCTTGTATTGACCACGCTTTGAAGCATTTTTAACACCTTTTACCCCATTTACCACCCTCCATTCACTTTTACCACTTCAACTTGGGCGCATTTGAGCTAGGCAAGAAAATGACTCTTCAACTCCTCATCTTTTGTCTTGACATGCATGCTTTTGGGCGCATTTTGCCTATGGAGAAGGATAAAAAGCTTTGACTCCTTTGACTTTTTCCAAACTTGGCGCATTTCACCCCTTGAGGAGGATATTCAACACTTAGAAAATATTTTCACTTCCCTTGGGCGCATTTTGCCATGCCTACAGGATGAAAATTGTTGACCGCTTTGACCCACTTCTCTTTTGGGCGCATTTTGGCCTAGGTGAACGATGAATTCTCATACTTAGAATTTGAATTTTTATTTTTTTTTGCTTGGCATTACCTTGAAGGCGCATTTGGGCTAGGCAGAAGGATGAAAAGTGTTGACTTTCTTTGACTTCATTGCTGGAGGGGTGCATTTGGAGGGGTGAGGAGGACGAGCTTCCATACTTAGAAATTTTCCATGCTTCCTCATCTACCTGCGTGCATTTTGCCATGGCTGCAGGATGAAGCTTCAAACTTAGAATTTTTTTTTTCTCGTTTTTCCCCTATTTATCCATGCCCTGCTATTTATAGTAAGCTCTCTGATTTTTGCATCTCTAAAGCTCAGAACGATTTGAAATTTTAAACACTGCATCCTCATGACCTGGTTACTCTGTTGACACTGCTATTTTTAGTCCATTTTTGAAGGTGATTTGCTATAAATAGTAACTGCTTGATTCTGATAGCTCCACAGCTCCAATTGACTTGAAATTTGAATGAGTCGCTCCTCACCACGTGACCTTACTGCTGACGTTGGCGCATGCACCTAACTTGCTATTTTTAGCCTATTTCCAAATTGACTTACTATAAATAGTAAGTGCTCCGTTTGACTTCAAATTTTACCAGCAGATAGCCTGAAGGATGCTGATCGCAATGGTTTACACCGGTTTTCGAAAATTCTACTTATTACCCTTCTTTTCAGGCTCCGAAGTTGGAAACCCTAATCTACTCTGCATGCGTATCAAATGATCTCTGTTTGTCTTCGTTTCTGTTGCATTGCGATCAGCTCGTGATTTTGTACTGCTGGGAAGCGGCTGTCGGGATGGACCTGCTAAAAATAGTAAGTTCCTTACTAAGTGATTATCTCCGTTTGCATGTCATACCACTGCGAAGCTCTCGAAAAACCCACCAGGAATCATCTGACATGCAAAAGAAACCCTGACATGCAAACCCTAAAAATAGCCTCGGAAGACCGAATTCTGAAAGTTGTCGTCTCGTTTTGCATGTTATACTGTTGCGAAGCTCTTGAAAAACCCAGAAGGAATATCCAGACATGCAAAGAAAAACTCTGCATCTAAGCCCTGAAATTTGTCTCGAAAGTTGGATTGCTAAAAATAGTAAGTTGTTTGTTTCAGCTCAAATTTTGCGCACAAGCAGTTTGATATGTTTTGAATGTGGTGTGACTGTCGGAATCTCAAAAATGCTCACAGATTGCCTGTAATTGCACACTTACTAAAAATAGTAAGTACCCCAGAATCTGATGAAAATTTGCTGAGAGCCTGCTAGAAACATACTGACACCAATGTTAATCTCAATTTTCAATTTATTGACCTCGGATTGACCAGAAAGATGGAAACCCTAATTTTCAGACTTGGTCAAATTTACGCTTAAGCTTAGAGACGGGCACAATCCTCGGAAGGCAGACATCAGAAAAGAGACAGAGAAGGAGAGAGAGAAAAACCCAAGCCAAAAGACCAGAATGGAGCAAAAATTAGGGGGTCCCCATCTTGAATGGGGCGATGTGTGAAAAAGGTCACAACAGGATCATAATGCTGTCTGCTGGTGTGATAGGAGAAATGGAATAACTGAAGCTCACTTTCAGCTTTTCTAGCTGCCTGTAATGAGGGACACACTTCGTCCAAATTACCCATGACAATCGGGAAATCAACTCCTCCCTTCTTTCTCTTCTGAATTTTATCATAGGCAACCAGTTGCCTAGATATCTCTAACATTAAAATTCTGTTGGTTGGATACTTAGGCAACCTATATGGATATGAAGAAAAACCTTGCAACCTGATGTAAGAAAACTCCAGAAACTGTATAAACCAGCACCCATACCTTCCAATTAATTCTTGAGCTTCCCTCGAGATCCTATGATGAGTTCGCTCCTGAAGTGATCTCGTGATGTGCATGGTGAAGGCATCATTGACACACTTGTAATGAGTAGTGCTCGTTAGGTGCAATTGCAGACAAGCCTCATGAATCTTGAACTGGTGAGAGCCACAACCAACAGGCTCCTTATATGAAATCCCTCTATACTTTGTCATACGAGCCAGCATGTAAATGATGTAGGATCCCATATAGAATGTCTTCGTTCTTCTCTGTAAATGTAAACAAATCTACTGACAAGAATTAGAGACAAGGGTTCTATATGTATTCTCAGTTTCCAGAATTCTACCAAAAAACCTAAGACGGAGTTTTTCGACTTCTAGATTTATTAATATTCAATGTGCTGAATGCAGAACATTATTCGATTTCTATATCTGCATATCAAGGAAGGATCCGCCATAAATATGTGAAGAAACCCTGCCTCGAAGAGACACATCTCATGAGAGGACGTGTCTCAACAAGTGGAGACAAGTCCACTCATGGGACGTGTTTCTTTAGAGCGCGGGTTAAGATAAACACAATTTAATGATTCGTTTAGTATAACTCATATATACTAGATGGCGGATGAGAAGATAAATTCCGATTACAGTATATAACATCATATATATAATTTGAATTTATATGAATGCTCATAAATTCGATTAATATGATTTCCAGAAATATTTCAAAATAAAAGATAAACTCGAATCAAGTATGAATGACGATGATGCTTGCAGCAATCGTCCTTCATATCTGACCGAAGCTATCATTCATTAACACTCCCTCTTAGCTAGGGAAGATATTTCAAATCAAATAACAAGAGATATCACCTTAAAACGTGATATCTAAGACATGGTATGATTTCTCAAAATTGTCAAGTCACATGACATTCTTCATATCATATCTTTATTATGGATGTGCACTGACATCAAGTCACATGATGTCTATCATAATTCATGGCATATCCACGGATATAAATATCCACCATGATTATCTCTTAAGGATCATAATGATCTACAAATGATATCAAGTCCCATGATATCAATAAGAGATACTATCATGACATGTCCATTAATATCAAGTCACATGATATCTATCATGATAGTTTAATCATTGTAGAGTCGTCACTTTACAATGTCAATTACAAGTGTTCATTATTAGAAAGATCGTCACCTTTCAATAATGCACACAGGGGAGTAGACCCATAAAGTCATGGAGTCACACACATAACAAAAGAGTTTACACATTAAACATCTTTATATATTAGTACAATTTATAAACAATTTGTATTTCAAACATAAATAACAAATTACATTTCAACCATACCAAGTTTCTTCCTGAAGTGCTCCACCTTGATTCGGGAGAGAGGCTTGGTGAGAATGTCTGCAGTTTGATCATTTGTACTAATATACTCCAACTGAATTACTTTCTTTTCCACCATATCTCTTACATAATGATAGGGGATCTCAATGTGCTTAGATCTATAATGGAAGACAGGATTTACAGAGAGTTTGATTCAACTCTGATTATCACATGAATAATTGTAGGATTCAAGGGCTCACCAAAGAGTCCCACAAGCAATTTACGAAGCCAAACTGCTTCTCTTGCTCCCATTGAGGCTGCAATGTATTCAGTTTCTGTTGAGCTCTGTGCAACTAAAGATTGTTTTCTGCAAATCCAGGAGATCATAGCTGATCCTAAACTGAAGCAACATCCTGATGTGCTTTTTCGATCGGTTACACTTCTAGCCCAATCTAAATCAGAGTACCCATGTAGATCTAGTTGATCATTTTTGTAAAGAAGACCATATCCAATAGTGCCTTGAAGATATCTCAAAATATGTTTCACAGCCATTAAGTGAATTTCCTTTGGCTCACACATGAACTGGCTGAGAACATTCACTGCATAGCAAATATCAAGTCTGGTGTTAACCAAATACATCAAGGATCCAATCATCTATCTGTAGAGGGTTGGATCTGCACACTTGGATTCTACTGCTGCTTCTTTCAATTTGTAAAGGTTGGTTTCCATAGGTGTAGACATCGGTCTACAGTCCAACACTCCAAATCTTTTCAGAATATCAATAGTATACTTCCCTTGGTTTAGTATAATGCCCTCTGTTTTCTGCCATACTTCTAAACCTAGGAAGTAGTGTAGAATGCCTAAGTCTTTCATGTCAAATTCAGAAATTAGATCCTGCTTCCCTTGAAGTAGAGATTGGAGTCGGCCTCATTCTTGGAAAATCCTAATCCCAAGAGATAGTTGTCAATTCTTTCATACCAGACCCTGTGAGCCTATTTAAGTCCATAAAGAGCTTTCTTCAGTCTGCATACATGTGAGTCAGGTTTATGTATCACAAAACCTTCAGGCTGTTCCAAGTAGACTTCTTCTTCAATGGTTCCATTCAGGAAGGCAGTTTTCACATCCATTTGATGCATCTTCCAACCTTTAGCTGCTACAACAAGATTACCATCTTCTTCAAGCTCAGCAAGCTCCCTCTGAATCTTCAAGCACTTGCATCAACCTTCTGACCTCTTCGCCCAAGATTGCCTGCAACACTTTGACTTAGATAAATGTTTTCCAGCGCACACCTCTAGTACTGTAGAGAGTTCAGGATAGTCCTCCTTAACCTCATTCCAAATCTCACTATTTTGAATAGGTTTGCGGAGCTACCAATGACAAATCCAGATGACAGTCTTGAGCAATTCTGATCTCAGCAGCTGAAGGGATCTTCTAAGGATTTAGCACCTAGCTTTGCAATACAGTAATCTTCACTTCTTCTCAGTGAGTTACAAAACTCCCTCTTGATCCCTGCTTCAGAGATTGCAAAGAAGACTTTTGGAAGTGAACTCCCTCTAGCCATCAAGTACTCAGTCCTATGGCTGTAAGTTGACTTCACGCTTTTCTCTTGAAAGCAATCTCTTGGTCCATCCTAATGCACATTAAGAAGAGATTACTAATAGTTCATATAACTCAACTATTTCGAAGAGAACTACCACTGCTAGAAGCATGCATGATTTATTCTCTTAATGTTATAGCATGAATTAATAACTATACATCAATTCATGAACATTAACCATGCAATACTTATCTTAAAGAAGTCAGAATTTTGTACGCAGAAACCGATGGATCAATATCAACGATCACAATATCTGCTCTCTCCGCCCTTTACAGTGGCGTCGATCACTGCTGCTCTCAATGCAGACTCGACTTCGATTGCAACTGATCACACAGCTTTGGAGTTGAAATCTTCACGGGATTGGAACATTGTGTCGGATCATCATCTAAACTGCATAAACTCAATGACCAAACAACACAAAATAAGATTCAATTAACTTATCCCAGTGAAACACATATAACCAGTGTCAAATTTGCACAACTCAGTAGGCTGACTTTCAACTCAAAAGAAAATGAATTTAAGTGTACACAAAAGAATACTTATCTTGCTAAAAAACAGAAACTCCTTAAGTGTTGCACTTGAATGCTTCCTGAGATCCGCTCATATGAGCATTAAATATGCTCTTGAATGCTGACTCTACTCAGTACAACTTGTAGAAACAACAGTTCCTTCTCACATATTTCCTGAGGAGAGGACTTATGCTCGATATGCCTTTTGGCTTTCACGAATTTCAATTTCTCTGTAGAACATAAGAGCTACAAACAGGTCTCCAGATAGTCTGTCGACACAATATCAATAGAGATCCTCCAAGCAAGATAACATTTCTGCCACACACATAAATTTCTTGAATAGTAGTGCTCGCAAACTCAAAGTTTGAATGGAGTGACAACAACAGGCCTCAGCCCATGAATTTTATGATACAACGGCTGTTAGTTCCTGAGGAAAACTTAAGAAACTTAAGAACAAATTGAGACATGTTAATACTCTATTATGATCTGCCTCTGAAGGGTTCTTCATTACCATAGGATTCCAAATAATCCCGTACTTGGTTGCAGAGATCTCATGGTCATTTTGCTCCAGCTGTAGGTCTTCAAGGAAATATCGACGATCCATTATACCAAATTGAACAAGCTCGACCACCTCATTCAGCTTCTGGAGATCACATGGCACAGTTTACCGAACACTTTCATCAATCTTCGCATTGATATGGAAGTGACGACTTCAAGCATGTGAAGGAAACTTCAATTACTCCTTTCTACAATTGATTGCAATAAATTTCCAACACCACGTCAGGACCAGATCACGATATTTATTGAGATGATGGTATCCAGAAACTGAGGTGAGTGTCGCTGCATAGCAAGGATGAGGCTTCACTTCACAATGAGGTGATGCATTGCTACTGGTAACAACTCGATTTCACAACGAGACCCAGTGAGCCTCACCCGATACAAGGATCTCGTTCGACATTCACAGGAGATCGCTCAACTTCAGAGGTTGATGCAAGGTAGAGCACAGAGACGTGAAGATGAGGCGAGAGCAATGAGATTTCCACAAAGCGTCTTTATTCAAAACTAGCCTGCATTGAAGGAAAATTGTCCAAATTCTATGATGTTGTCAGAACCGTCAGACTAGAGCCGTTACCAATACTAGAATTAACCACTACAAATAGACAAGGAATCGTCCCATTCAAAGAAATCTGGAGAAGCCGTTACAAAATCCAGAAGAAGCCGTCACATAGAATAGCTGAAGACACATACATGCCTGTAGTGACAAATACACCAAAAGATTATAGAAGGCTTTAATACTATTCTGAAGCCGCCTCAAAAAATAAAGATGACTCAATCACACCAAGGATAGACAGCTCGATTCAAATAAAATCATCACGTCCTTCAAAATTTCCGCCACACACACTGCAGCCCCTCAAAGCATTAAAGAGATCCATTTAAAATTATCGGGCAATTTCAAAAATGTCAACACATAGAAGATTTCAACACTCAACACAGCTGCCTTAGAAGATTTCAACACTTAACATCACTTCTAATGATCTGATGAGAGTGACGCACAATACCCAACAAATGCTTAGGTGCTGGTGCGAATAGTGATATCACGGAATGAATCAGTCAATGTAAACTTGATTTTTAGAGAATACGAATTTTCTAGAGCAAAGCTGATATTAGATTTGTTTTGGATTCACACAACCTGGCTCTGATACCATGTAAATGTAAACAAATCTACTGACAAGAATTAGAGACAAGGGTTCTATATGTATTCTCAGTTTCCAGAATTCTACCAAAAAACCTAAGACAGAGTTTTTCGACTTCCAGATTTATTAATATTCAATGTGCTGAATGCAGAACATTATCCGATTTCTATATTTGCATATCAAGGAAGGATCCGCCATAAATATGTGAAGAAACCCTGCCTCTAAGAGACATGTCTCATGAGAGGACGTGTCTCCACAAGTGGAGACACGTCCACTCATGGGACGTGTTTCTTTAAAGCGCGGGTTAAGATAAACACAGTTTAATGATTCGTTTAGTATAACTCATATATACTAGATGGCGGATGAGAAGATAAATTCCGATTACAAAATATAACATCATATATATAATTCAAATTTATATGAATGCTCATAAATTCGATTAATATGATTTCCAGAAATATTTCAAAATAAAAGATAAACTCGAATCAAGTATGAATGATGATGATGCTTGCAGCAATCGTCCTTCATATCTGACCGAAGCTATCATTCATTAACATTCTCAAACTCAGGAGTTGCCCGTGTAGATTATCACTGATCATCACAGCCCAATTGACGTACTCCTTTCCTTCTAGCACGAGGTTGATGTAATAGAACATCCATGGCTCAAAAATAAACGCCTGAGGGCAGCCTCCAACTCTACTCAGCATCATGATCAGGTCACAGTACTCCTGCTTCAGATCATCTGATATAATCTATCTTGGCAACTTTGTACAGGAAGGCTTGGGGTTATTCATCCAGCAAGTGTTGATCACCTCTGCACATCTCTCGAATGTAGCAGCGTACATTCGCTCGGCACGTTCTCTCGATTTGTAAATCATATTCCTGTGTGTTGGGATTCCAAAAGCTTTGCCAATAGCTACAGGAGTGAGGTTGGCGAGCACTTGACCATCTAGTGAGACAATTGACCTGTGATCAGTCTCATAGTAATTAGCACACTCCATCATTAGCTTCGAGCACTGAATAGCTGGTGGAAAACCAGCAGCCGCATACAAGCCACTTCGAACAATGTTGTGCGAAGTGATTGAAGGTTGGTGACTGCCAATCCCCAACATCCGATTTTTGAAAGTCTCCAAGTTGAAAGAGCCCAAATTGGTATCAGCCAACTTGCCCAACTTCGAAGTGAACTTTGACTCTGGCATGAAAGGCTTGCTCAATTTCTTGATCACAGCCTGCTTGGATGCACCATTGTTATCTCTGCCAGTTGTCCTTGCTTCAGCCAACCTACAAAACAATAAACAGCCATCAGCAAATTAACTTAGAAAATAAATAAATAACATGCAGGGCTGCCAGTCGACTTTAAAAAACTTTGAGAAGTTGCAACACCATGTTCATCTGTAAACTTCAACTTCTCCTTCAACAAATTTCGAACTGTAAATACTTAGAAAATTTCTAAGCAAGCTTCAGCAACTTCACTTTATAGAAAATCGTCCAACTTTGCTTTAGCAATTCTAGACTTCAAACTTCACACTTCAGCAACTTCAAGAGACTTAGCAAGTTTGCACTTCACAACCTCCTCACTCTAAGTTGCACTTCCTCAATAACATTCAACTCAGTCACTACCTCGCACTGTAGTATCAATTTCAAAGCATCAAGTCGAACTCAGCTACAGCCACAAACTCAGATTTCAATCTTCAGCTTCAGCAATCTTCTTCTCAAATCGAATTTCTCACTTGCACTGCAACTTCAAACTTTAGCAATTTCCTTCAACAAATTTCGAACTTCTTCAACACCCTCAGCCTCAGCAACTCACTGCAACATTAAACTCAGAGAAAATTTGAATTTCCTCAACTGGTGAAGAGAAATGAATAGACACTTAGCTCATATAGGCAATTCGAATTCTAGAAGGAGGCCAATTTTAGCCAGTACATTAAATCTCCACTACTTCTCTTCAAGAATTTGAATTTCCCTCTCTTGCCAATTTCAACACTTGTCACGCAATGCCTAGAATCTTGACCTTCTAGAAGTTCAACTTTGACTAGAGCATTTTAATTCACTTTTGAAAATATTTACTTTAAATTCGCCTTTTAACAAATTTTACTCACCAGCCAGAGCTCTGTCACTCAACTTTTAATTTCATTCACCTCTGACTCTGGAAAATTCGTCCTGTGAAGAACTCAATCAAAATCATCTAGGCAAACAACTTCAAATTCATCGTCCGGAAAGTTTTATCTTGAAAACACATTTTATTCAATTTGCCTTAGAAAAAATTTTAATTTTCCCTTAGGAAAATTCATAATTCGAGTGTTGATTAAATTCTTCATCCTGAAGGCCTTGGCAAAGTGCAGAAGACTTGGAAATCAACTTCTCATCAAAGATCCTCAATACCCAGAAGAAAATTTTCTTCAGAATTTGTCAAATTCATGGGTATACAACGAACGGGTTCATTTAATTTTTCTTGAATTTTGAACCTTAGAAAAATAATCTCATGAAATTTATTCCATTTCTTTATCTCTGTGAGTGCTCTGTTGCTCCGAC
This sequence comes from Sequoia sempervirens, assembly GCA_007258455.2. Lineage (NCBI taxonomy): Eukaryota > Viridiplantae > Streptophyta > Pinopsida > Cupressales > Cupressaceae > Sequoia > Sequoia sempervirens. The sequence goes on from VDFB02281492.1 coordinate 809,174,446, forward strand.
TTGGAAATTTTTTATCAACCCTATGAAGCTGTCACGTATGACTTCTGCTCTGGCAATTTCGTTTGTGTCTCAAGAAAATTCCACCACTTCATTAGACTTAGGCGTTTTTCATAAGGAAGAACATTTTGTGCCTTAGAAAATTTTAAATCACTTAGCATTTTGAATTTTTTTGCCTTAGGAAATTTTCAATTTCATCTTCAATCATCTGCCTGTGGTGAGGAATTTCATTAACTCCCTTAGAAAAATTGTCTTGAAAGCACATATCATGGAGGATATTTAATTTCAACGCTCAACACATTTTATTCACATTTCCATCACCTCATAGGCTTAGTATTTCCAACGCCTACTTACACCACCTTGTATTTTCAACACCTTTGCAATATTTATCTCCCTCTTATCTTGGCACAATTCACACTTGAATAGGATATTATTCCCATGCCTTAACTTTGTCCTCACATGCCTTGATATGGGCACATTCTACCCCTTGAGAAGGATAAACATTTTGTCTTTTTGACTTTCTTGCTAGGCATGGGCGCATATGACACATAGAGGAGGATAAAAGTTCCTAACGCCACTCTTGACTTGTTGACCTCATTTTATACTTGGGCGCATTTCGTATGTGATGAAGGATGAAATACTTTCAACGCCACCTTGTGACCTTTGGGCTCCCTTGTTTTGTCCCTACATGCCCTCATTTGGGCGCATTTGAGCATAGGAGGATAAAACATCTTTGACTCCTTTGACTTTCTATCTCATGCTTGTAGCATGGGCGCATTCCCTAGGTGGTGGAGGATAAGCTTGACACTTAGAAAAAAAAAATTTGCATGCATACATGCCATCACCTTGAGGGCGCATATGGAGGCATGAGCAGGATATTCAACACTTAGAATTTTTTCTTTCAACCTCCTTAAAGTGGGCGCATTTTGATGGGTGAGTTGGATGTTTTTCAATACTTAGAAACTTTTTCATGCTTGGCTTGCTCTCCAGCTGAAGTAGGCGCATTTTCAAGGTGGTGAAGGATGAGTTTCAACACTTAGCCATTTTTCTTTCCTTCTGCCAGCTTCTGCATGTCCTGCTATTTATAGTAAGTCTCTTGATTTCTACACTTCTAAAGCTCGGATCAATTTGAAATTTTAAACACAGGAGACTTATGATCTTGTCAACCTGTTCACACTGCCACCCTGAGCTGACCTGCTAAAAATAGCATGTTTCTGAAGGTGATTTACTATTTATAGTCACTGCTCGTTTCGAAGACCTCCACAACTCCGTTTGACTTGAAATTCGAATGGCGTGCTCCTCATCAGGCAACTTGCCTGTTCACACTCGCACCTGTTGCTGACTTGCTATTTTTAGCCTATTTCTAGAATGCCTTACTATAAATAGTAAGTGCCCCGTTTGCCTTCAAATTTTACTGGTGGATGGCTTGAAAGATGCTGAACGCAGTGGGATACACCAGTTTTCGGAAATTCCGACTTTTTATCCCTCTTTTGGGTCCCGAAGCTGAAAACCCTAATTTGACTTGCACGCATACCAAATGATCTCCGTTTGACCTCGTTTCTGTTGCACTACACCCCGTTTGTGATTCTGACCTACTGGGAGAGAGCTACCGGAATGCATCTGCTAAAAATAGTAAGTTGTTGAAGGAGTGATTATCCTGCTTTGCATGTCACGTCATCGCGAAGCTCTCGAAAAACCCACAAGGAATCATCTAACATGCAAAGGAAACCCTGACATGCAAACCCCAAAAATAGCCTCTGAAGGCTGAACTCTAAAAATCACTCTCATTTTGCATGTTATATCGTCGCGAAGGTCTCAGCAAACCCATAAGGAATCTCTAGACATGCGCTGAAAAACTCCGCATATAGACCCTGAAATCTGCTCTGGAAGCTGAACTACTAAAAATAGCAAGTTGTCCGTTTCAGCTCAAATTTTGCATGCGAGCAGCTTGATGTGCTCCGGATGCAGTGTGACTATTGATACTTCAAAAATGTTGAGGAAATGCTCTGAATTGCACATTTAGTAAAAATAGTAAGTTGCCAGAATCTAATAAAATTTCAGTGGAAACTAGCTGGAAGCGCATTGACAGCAATGCCAATTTTCAATTTTCAATTTATTCACTTCGCTTGATTTCAAATTGACCAAAAAAACACAAACCCTAATTTCAGACTTGGCCAAATTTCTCGTTTAAGGCTCACAAACGGGCACATCCCAGAATGACAGACAACAGAAAGAGACAAAAAGAGAGAGAGAGAGAGAGAGAAAACAAAGCCAAAAGACCAGAATGGAGCAAAAATTTAGGGGGTCCCCATCTTGAATGGGGCGATGTGTGAAAAGGTCACAATAGGTCTATATGTTCCTTTTCTTCAATAGATTTGTTCTCAATATTCAGAAGATATTGCTTAAAGAGAAACAAACAAATTAGTCTCGATTGAATAATGACTAATAAGGATTAATAATTGTTGCAAGCATCATTATTGCATAATCGTATTATATATATATTGTTGTATATGTAATTATATTAAACTTACTTCCCTTATTGATTTATCATTTATCTTCATTTATCTCTCCTTGAGTCCACTCTTCTTCCCACATATTTCTTCTAATCTAAGTATATTGTATTCATGTGTCTGCATGCTATGCTCAAGAAACACTTCTATTTCTCTGCTTTAATACTCTGAAAATATATCCTTCCTAGATCTGCTTGAACCTCTTCTTTATTCAAATTTCTTATTGATTTCCCTTTCCATGAGTATCTGTTATTGTCCTCTTCCCATTCATTTGTATCTCTCCTTTATACCTCCCACGGTGGGGAAAAGTCACCTCTATTTGTTACAAAGGCACATCCCTTTCTAATCACTGCCTCCCTTTATTTACACTAATCACTGTCCCTCTTAATCACATTCTTTTGAATCTCATTCACTGTTTTATAATGAATGTGCCTAAGCGTTTCTATTAATATTAGATCGCTGTACTATTTAATCATTTAATCACTGCTTTATTTAATCATTTAATCGCTGCCTTGAGCACTATTCATGAGTCGGCTTAACCAAAGTAACATGAGTACTAATATGAGAGGTCGGCTGCCTTGATAGATTTAAATTTGTCTTACTTACATGCCAATACTTGGGCGAGTAACAAGTTTATATATGTGCTTTTGACTTAGTAAAATATTATAAAGTTGGCCAGCATATATGGTCAGCCTATTGGAACATTATTTATTTTATGATTTATTTGCTTGGGTTAATGTTACATTCTAAGGAGCATGAAATGGGCTTGCCTTGGTTCATTTCGAACATTTTTGGAACCTTGTGCCACATCAACAATGTGATACTAGTTGGATTGTTTGAAGATCAAATGTCACTATTCGCATTGTCTATTTTTTACAAATCTATGGCCACTAGCTGATGCACATCCCTTGAAAATATTACATAGCCATAACTTCAACCTCAGTTGTGATAATGCTCAACTTGAAGCCATGCCTTTCTCAAGCCTCTACAATTTCAAGTGACCAAGCTTTTTAACCAAGTGCAAAGTGTTGATGCTTACAATGCCAAAGGAGTTCAAATCAAAGCTAGGATTCATTGGCAAAAGGTCAGTGACAAGGTTTAGAAAAAAAAATTCAAGACTCAAGGACCCATAACACAATTCAAAAGATCAAGGCCATTTGAGAAGCAAATAAACATCTCATAGAACTTCCTAATATGTTGAATGCTTTTGTTCAACACCAAAAAATGTCTTCAAATCCTAAGAGTCTTATCAAGCTCAAGAAGAAGCCCTTAAGCAAAGCCTAGATGTTGTTCCCTATTGTCTTTCTACCACTCAAAAGATGATGTGTAGCAGGCTTCTTTCCCTAGAAGATATGCATTAAGTTGTAACTAGCAAGACCAATGATAAGGCTCCTCGTTACAATGACTTCCCCTATGAGTTTTACAAACCTCTTTGGGACACTATTGGTCCTAATTTACACAAAGTTTACCTAGAAGCCTTAGGGTGAATCATCAAAAGAGGCAATATCAAATTCATACCTAAGGTTGGTTATCCAAAGTTGATTTGCAATCGAAGACCTGTCACTTAGCTCAATATCTCTTACAAGTTGATTGCCAAAGCAATTGCTCTACACATTAATTGCAAACTAGATTCATAAAAAGCAAATGTATTTTAGATAACATTATTGTTGTTTGGGAAGGTATGACAGGGGGCTAGGAAGTCCAACCAATGGGCTAGTTTCCTCAAGATTGACTTTGAAAGAGCTTATGATAGGATTGAATGGCCCTTTACTCTTTCCATACTCTTTGCTCTTGCCTTTGGAAATAACATTCTTCAATCAGTGAGAATGTTATTTGCCTTACTATTAATGGCATCCAATCTAAGTAATTTCAGTTTTTTAGGTTAATTAAAAAGGATATCCTCTAGTTCCATCACCCTATGTTGGTTGCTGAGGGGTTTGGTTACCTTCTTACCAATGCCATTTCTCAAAGAATAGTACATTTTGGTTACAGAAAATTGGTTGTTTTGGACAGCTCAGCAAGCACCTTGCACAACAAATTTGTCTTGTGCAGCAATTGTTTGGCAGTTCTGTCTTGCAAATATGACTTACAGAACAAGGATATTGGTTTGCACAGTTGGACAGCTCAGCAAGCACCTTGCACAACAAATTTGTCTTGTGCAGCAATTGTTTGGCAGTTTTGTCTTGCAAAGATGACTTGCACAACACGGATATTGGTTTGCACAGTTGCACAGCTTAGCAAGCACCTTGCGCAACAAATTTGTCTTGTGCAGCAAATGTTTGGCAGTTTTGTCTTGCACAGTTGACTTACACAACAAGCGAATTAGTTTGCAGAGCAAAGGCATTAGCTTGCATAGTAAGGAAGACACTTTGCACAGCAAAGGAAACCCCTTGTGCAACAAAACAACTATATTAACTGACTTTTCATGTCTTGTGCAGTAACTCCAAAGCCTTTAGAAGTACACAAAAAACAATTGTGCAAAACATCTTGAATGAACCAGTATTAGATAATCAGTTCGTTCTACCTTTTCCTCCTTAAAAAGTAATCAATTTATCTACAACAATCATAATCTAAAATATAAATCACTTCATAGATATATAAGTTGAATCTGAATTTAATAAGAGGGTTTTTATAATACAAAAGCATGTTTCAGGGATATGAAATGAGTGCACAATAGTATATATTTCTGGGGCTCATTAGTCTTGTATCCATTTCTTATAGCTCTCTCTACTTCTCTTTTAGCACTCAACATATTTGATCACCTTCTTTTAAAAATACTCTGTACTTTGCCTAGTGGCTTTGCCATAGAAGCCCAACTAGAGTTTTTGTAATTTTATAAATATAATTATCCTTTATTAAAAGAAAAAAGACTTTGTAAGGCTGCCTTTTAAATTGATCCAAATCTTTAAAGAGGATGATAACTTGACGGATAATGGATTCCCTATTTTTTCCAACTAAATAGTGGAGATTTGCAGGTGAAATGTAGTTTTATAATTTTACTTTAAGCTTATATAGAACCTAAGCAAAATGATGTTGAAGCATTGAGCAATTTACCATCACTGATAAACCTAAGAAAACTATCCCATTTAGTTTTTGCTATCACAGTTGGAAGGCAAATTTTTGTATTGCTATGTTGCATGGGGACATATCCTTGTGACCCCCCAAACCTTGTGTCCCCATCCCCAAAGCCATTTCTAGGACATAGGGTCCCCTGGCCACCCCTTGTCCCGATGATTTTTGGGGACATTTCTCCAAACCAAGCACTTTGAGACCCTGAGTCCCAAGGATGTCTAGATGTCCCCGAATTTTTTCAATTGAAGAAAAGTGGAAAAACTGTTTTTTTAAAGGTAAAAAGGAGTGTGGGGTTCCCATAAGGTCCTCGACGCCCCTTATCAAACTCTAAACCCTCCCTATAACTAACTCACCTTCCCATTTGCAATTCACAGTTACCACAAGGAATTTGCATTTTGCACTTGCAGCTATGAAGAGGAAGGAAAGATCTCTCATTGTCAGTGTTTTATATTGACTTAATTTTTCATTGTTGTTATCCTTAATAAGCATTAAAGCTCAGTTTTGATGCATTATGTGAATGTCTAAACTGGAATCTTGATATCATGTACAGCTAAACTTGGCAACATTCCTCCCTTGCTCTCTCTCTCTCCCTCATCTCAAATCCTTTCACCCATAAAACAATGGAAGCACCAGTTGCCCTAATCATTCTTGAATCCCACCATCCTCTTGTGAATCAAGAGGAAGATTACTCCAAAGCAAAGATTCATCTATCCATTTTACATTGGCCAATATTAATGACTCTTTGCAAGGACAATTAATCATTATAGAGAGTAAGTAAGCTAAGCCATCTTGAAAAAATGTGTCTCTTTTGGTCTCTATATTTAAAAGCAAAAAAGCTATCAATATACTTTGTAGAAGTGATTCTCCCAACAGTATGATGCCTCAATCTGTTTAATGTGATGAGCCTAACTGGCTCCAACTCAACCTCTAATCTTCTCCTCATCCACACTAACCCCTTGGGAAAAAATCTTATGCCCCAAATACAATATCTCAATCAAACCAAATTCAAATTTGGATGATTTGGCATAGAATAAATGCTGTTTTAGTATGCCAAGCACCTCGTTTATGTGCTTCAAGTGATCATCTCATGTCTTACTGCAGATCAAGATGTCATCAAAGAAAACCAACACAAATTTCCTCAATTGTAAGATAAATAACTAATGCATGCATGACTAAAAAGGTGACAAGTGTATTAGTCAACCCAAATGGCATGACCAAGAACTCATAATGTTGATAATGCATTTGAAAGTTGTTTTGTGCACATCCTCATCTCTAACCTTGATTTGATGATACTCTAACTGTAGATCAATCTTCAAGAAGTACACCACACCATGAAGCTCATCTATCAACTCATCAACCCTGGGTATGGGATATCAATTCTTGATTGTCTTCTTGTTGAGGGCTCTATAATCAATGCACATCCTCATAGTCCCATTTTTTTTCTTGACCAACACCATAGATGAAGCAAATGGGCTAGACCTAGGTCATATGCGCCCCATGTCCAACAACTCTTTAGTTGCCTTCTCAATCTTCTTATATCTTCTAGGATGACAATAAAAGTAGTGTTGACAAGTGTTGCTCCTCCCTCAAGCTCAATCACATGCTAAAAGCCCCTATCAATTTGTAAACTTGGAGGGATTTCACTAAACACTTTGCTAAGTTTATCCAAGATGGAATAAATGTCAACATGGTAGGACCTCTCATCCTTGCATGGACCTGCATCTATAATGTAACATACTAGCTATCTAGAGTTGAAGAACGGTAACTAACTACCATATTCAGCTAAAGTGTAAACTAACTAATTTTACTGGCGAGCATTATATAACAAATAGGAAAGATAAATAATCTAAGCATTAACTACTTTTAACATTCGATATCTAACTTCTAGTTTTCAAATGTAGCTGAAACGGAACAATTAAAAGATTATATAACTGAAAGCTAGAGTTGGTTATGAACTAACTATTCCATTATTTAAGAAATGAATTGAGCATATATTGACAGCAGTGGAAATAAACAATTTAGGATAATAATATTTTGAAGTAAAGAGAGAGAGAGAGAGAGAGTTGAGAGATAGTACAGTCTGAAGACTTCCTTCTGGAAAGCTTCAATCAAGTCTCAGTCTTTGAGGGAAAGAGAAATATCATCAAGGGCTTTTCTGCCCAACCAAAGATCTACTAGTCTCCCATGTTTCTTCAACTAAAGAAACCTAACCCTTCGCGAGTGCAGTCTATAAAGGAATCCTAGCTACCATCTTGCCATCTAAGTCTAGTGTCAAGAATCTATACTACCCCAGTCAATCTTTCTCTATAGGTTCCCCTAACTAGAATGACTGTCCTAACCAGGGGTATATCTGATTCTTGATGGCTAACTATTGCTTATTCTAAGCATCGTAACCTTGGCCAAGGATTTAATAATTATGAGCACGTTTCTTGTGCCATCAACGCTCTCACCTTTACTCAGCAATAATTTACTTGACTCTTGAGTTTATATTATCAGTGGCTCAGCTCATAGTTCATTCCTCTACAATCTGGAATGATATGCCCATATCTTATTCACTAAGGAGGATATGACAGTCTTTGTCGATGTTGAAAAGAAATCTTCAGTTCTAAAAAAATTCCGATTAATTATCACGGGAAAAGAGATTAATGAACTATCCCCGATTCGAGGACTAAGGAACAGAGTAAGGTTTTTACTTCAAGTAAAACAATGATGCAAAAAAACTCCAAACATCTCAGTTGCAAGATCAAGTGACCACAACTGGATCTAAAAGATAAGGAAGAAATAATTCAACTAAACAAAGCACTAGGGTTTTGCAAGGGATTCAATATCATTAATCATTAGGCAGGACGTGGTTCCAAAAGGATGCACTAACATTACACATCAATTCCATAAATGAAGCAATGGACTATTCATTATTCATGATTTAACAAATTTAAAGACACTTAATAAACGTGCTTGGAAACGCAGAATTGAAATGCGATAGACCTCCTAGTGAATCCTCCCAACGAAATAGATGATGGCAATAGATGTATCGTGATCCTTTGCAGTCCGGAAGAGTGTTACTGTGGCGGGATTACTCAAGAGTAAAGAATGTTTCTCCCCTCCCTTGAGAAAAAAGTGTCAAATAAAAGAAATGGCGCTCGGCCATGGCTACACTTGACAGAAAGCAAAACCAAGGAATGCCGACCAGAGAGAGAGAGAGAGAAGTATGAAGAATGACACCCTATATCTCAAGGCAAGCCAAGACCAAAAGAAAATGTCTGCATGTGTCCTTCTTGGACGTTTATGCAAGACATGGTGGGAAAGGTGGCGAGGAGTTACTGCATTCCAACTCAAACGGAAAAGAGTTACCCCCCCAGCCCCCCGACATTCTCATCCCATAATTGTGACTTAAAGGTTCACATTAATATCGGCAATAATATTTAAATAAATTCCTTACTCCAAGGTGCACCTTAAGAGCTAAATACGTGACCTTCAAAAGGAGAACGATGATACTCTTATTAAGTTGTCTTGTTTCTCTTTTACACCAAAGTTGAAGTCAATTACTTGTTTTTAAAATTATTTAATTAAGTGCGATAATAACACAAGGTTACGACTACCATGTTAACAACCTTACACCAAACTCGTGACTTGATGGTAATTTGGTTCTTTTATAGACTGTGGCATCTCCTTGATGATATTTCCCTTTCCTTCGAGATGTTGACACTCCTACATCCACTTGGTAAAGAAATAGGGTTAGACCATTCTCTATATCCTTAAAAAAATAACACATCAACACACTCACATATATATATAAAGAAATCCTCTGTAACTGCAGTTATATCAAATAAATTAAGAATTCTTTTCCCAATTTTCACATTCACATGAAAGGTAGTTGATTACAACTAACATAATGACCACATTATTATTGCCATAATCTTGTTCAAAACAAAAGGGATGTAACATACTTCTCCCCTTAAGAATCATCATCCCTTTATTCAAAGGTTCAGGTCTAAAATCATAAATATATATAGAGTTCTTAATTGTTCATAAAAAGATAAGGAAACTTCTAAAGGATTTCATCATAATCCTCCCATGTAGCATTTTCCTCTAAATACTGGTCCCACTAGACCTTGCATTGTATCACCTCGTGGTTACGTACCTCAAGCACTCTGAGTAGCTCAATTGTGATCACCCCAAGACCTCGCACTTGCAAGGAATTCCAGTCAATAATATGGTCAAATTCTGCATAGTACTTCTTAAGATAAGAGACATGAAATACATCATGCAATCTGGCGAGAGCCAGAGGTAGAGCAATTTTGTATGCTACCGGGTTGATAACTTCCAGGACTTCAAAAGGTCCTACATATCTCGGGGCTAGTTTAGAGGTTTTTCCAAATTTGATAGAGCTCTTCTCAAGTTTAACTCGCAAGAGAACTTTCTCTCCAACCACAAACTATCTGGGGGTTTGTTTTGCATTAGCGTAGCTTTTCTGCCAATCATTAGCTTCCTTCAACCTCTATCTAATTAACTTAACTTGTTCCTCCGTTTCCTGAAGCATCTCGGGTCCTAGAGTGATATTATCCTCCATCTTGTTCCAACTGATAGGTGTTATGCACTTTATGTCGTACAGTGCTTCAAAGGGTGCCATTTTGATAGCTGATTGATATGAATTGTTATAAGCAAATTCTACCAATGGTAAATATTCTTCCCACTTATATTGCTGGTCCATGCAGTACATTCTTAGCAAATCTTCCAAGATCTGATTTACTCTTTCCGTTTGTCCATCTATTTCAGGATGATAAGCTGTACTAAAATTTAGCTGAGTTCCCAAGGCAAAAAATAGAGTTTGCCAAAACCTGGATGTCATCCTAGCATCCCTGTCAAAAATAATCTTTTTTGGAACTCCATGAAGATGGAAGATTTCTTGTACAAACTTTCGAGCAATCACAAAACCCCCATTTGTCAAAGTTTTGGGTATGAAATGTGCTACTTCAGTGAGTCTCTCAACTACTACCAGTATTGCATTATGTCTACTCCTCGTCATTAGTAAACCTTGTACAAAATCCATACTGATGATTTGCTATTTCCAATTTGGTACACTGTGAGGTTGTAACAATCCTACCAGGTGTTGGTGCTCCACCTTAACCTTCTGACATTCAAAACATCCTGCAACAAATCCGGCCACATACTTTTTCATTCCCTTCCAAAAATATAAAGGTTTGACATCAGCCAACATTTTGGTTACCCCTGGATGACCTGAGTATGGTGTTGTGTGAACCTCCTTCCATACCAACTTCCTTAATTTTGTTGAGTTTGGAACCTACATCTTGCCCTTATATCTCAAAATTCCATCTATTTCAATCTGAAAACCCTCATATTTAGGCTCTTATGAGTTTGCTTGTAGAGCTTCACGGACTTGCCAATAGAATTCATCTTCATTCAATTTTTGTAGTACTTGAGTTCTAAAATTTGTATTGACTGACACCATGGAAGTCATATGTTTTCATCGGCTAAAAGCACCGGCTACTTTGTTCTCCTTTCCCTTGATATAACTGACCTCAAAATCATAGTCTGAAATTAACTCCATCCACCTCCTTTGGCAAACGTTTAAATTAGGTTGGGTGAATATATACTTTAAACCTTGATGGTCTGATTTGAGTTCAAAAGTCTTCCCTAACAAGTAATGTCACCACATTTGCAGAGCATGCACAATAGCTGCTAACTCTAGATTGTGAGGTGCATAGTTCTGCTCATACTGCTTCAACTTTCGAGATTCATTAGCCACTACCTTCCCATTTTGCATTAATACTCCGCCCAAACCTTCACCAGACCTGTCCATTATAACTACAAAATGACCATTAGGGTCTGGTACTACCAAAATTGGTGCAGTCGTTAATTTCTCCTTCAATGTATTAAATGCTTCTTGACATTTCTTTGTCCATTCGAATCTTTTTCCTTTTCTTTGAAGGGAGGTGTTGTGACCTTTTCACACATCACCCCATTCAAAATCGGGACCCCCTAATTTTTGCTTCATTCCTCGTCTTTTGGCTTTGGTTTTGTCTCTCTGTCTCTGTCTCTATCTCTTTCTGCTGTCTGCCTTTCCAAGGATGTGCCCGTCTTTGGGCTTAAACTTGAGATTTTGGCTAAGTCTGAGAATTAGGGTTTGCTTTCTTTCGGTCAGTTTGAAGTCAAATGGAGTGAGGAAATTGAAATCTGAGCTTAGCACTGCATTCAGTAAGCTTCCAACAGATTCCCAGCAAAATTTCATTGAATTCTGACAACTTACTATTTTTAGTAAGTGTTCAATTCAGGGCGTTTTCTCAGCACTTTTGAAATTTTATCCATTACACTGCATCCGAGGCACGTCAAACTGCTAGCCTGCAAATTTTGAGCTGAAACAGACAACTTTCTATTTTTTGCAAGTATCACCTTCAGAAGTAGATTTTAGGGTTTACATGCAGAGTTTTTCGATGCATTTCTAGAGAATATTTTTGGGTTTACCGAGACCTACGCAATGGTATAATATGCAAGATGAGATGATAACTTTCAGTAGTCTCCACTTCGGAGGCTATTTTTAGGGTTTGCATGTTGGAGTCTTCGACGCATGTCTGGATATTCTTTGTGGGTTTTTCGGAGGCTTCGCAGTGATGTAACATGCAAACCAGGATCAGGACCTTTTTCAAGAGTTGTCTTCAAAGGCTATTTTTAGGGTTTGCATGTAGGACTTTTCAGTGCATGTCAGGTTATTCCTTATGGGTTTTTCAAGAGCTACGCAGCAAGGTAACATGCAAGCAAAGTTGGTCACTTTTTCAGACACTTACTGTTTTTAGTAGGATCACTCTGGCAGCTGCCCAGTAGTTCAACATCACAAACAGGGCGACATGCAACAAAAACGGGGTCAAACAGAGATCATTTGATTGACATGCAAGTTAGATTAGGGTTTCCAGCTTCGAGACCTAAAATGAGGAGTCAAATGCCAGAATCTCTGAAAACCGGTGTATCCCACTGTGATCAGTATCTTTCAAGGATTCCACTGGTGAAATTTGAAGGCGATCTGAGCACTTACTATTTATAGTAAGGCACTCCAGAAACAGGCCATAAATAGCAAGTCAGCACAAGGTGCCAGTGTGAACAGGCAAGTCAACCCATGAGGATCACGTCAGTCAAATTTCAAATTAAACAGAGTTGTGGAAGTCCTGAAATCAAATAGTTACTATAAATAGTAAATCACCTCCAGAAACAGGCTATAAATAGCAGGTCGACACAAGATGGCAATGTGAATAGATTAATCAGGCCATAAGGATCCAATGGTGCAAACTTCAAATCAATCCAAGCTATAGAAGAGTGAAAACCAGGGGCTTACTAAATATAGTAAAACAGGAGCGAGCAAGCCAGAAAAATGTCTAAGTCTGAGAAAATTCCTTCACCCCCTATGAAATGCACCCAAGATGCAGCTGGTTGAAGAAGGAAAAAGTTTCAAGTGTTAAATTCCTACTCACCCCCTCAAATGCACCCTCAAGGAGAAGAAGCTATGAAAAATTGTCTAAGGCATGAAACTTCCTGCTCAACCTCTCAAATGCGCCCCCAAGAAGAAGTTGGCTTGGAGAAAAAAATTGCTAAGTGGCATGAATTCCTCTCCACCTAGCTAAATGCGCCCTAGCTCAGGAGGAGACAAGGAAAATGTTGAGTGAAGGGAAATTCCTCCTCACACCCTCAAATGCGCCCAGTGTGAGGGAGAAGGTTAGCAAATTTTTCTAAGTATTGGCAACTTCCTCCTCAGGCCTTGAAATGTGCCCATGTCACATAGCACTGTGGAAGGACGTTGGAAGATACCCTAAGCATTAAAAAGTTCCTGTACACCTAGTGAAATGCGCCCAACTCCAAGAGGCATGAAAGAAGAAGTTACCAAGTGTGGAAAATTCCTGTAGAGGGTCCCAAATTCGTCCAAGTTGGAGGTGGCTCTAGGAGATGTGCTAAGGCGTTGTTATTTCCTCCTCAACATGTTAAATGCGCCCAAGGATGTTGGAAGTGGTGGCTTTCTAAAAAAATGTGCTGAGTATTGTTAATTCCTTCACCACTAGCTAAATGCGCCCATATTGAAGTTAGCATGGAAAAACTCTAAGTGTCAAAAAAATTCCTCCTCTATACTTGAAATGCGCCCAAAGTGGAGAGAGATAGTGGTGAGGAAATATGACTAAGTTGTTGAAATTCCTCCTCACACCCTCAAATGCGCCCATGACTGGAGATGGATGGGAGAAAATTTATCTAAGGAAAAATCAAAATTCCTTCTAGACCTCTCATATCCGCCCATGCTCATAAGTGATGATGAATTTTTTCTAAGTATTTAAATCTCTCCTCCCCTAAGGAAATACGCCTAAGCTTGAGAGAGGATGATAAAATTTACTAAGGCATGGATAAACTAGCAGAGAAGGAGTCAAAATGCGCCAGCTTCATGAAGATTAATAAAATTTTCCAAGGCAAAGCAGGAGAAAGAAATACGCCCAGAGAAGAAGAATGAAGATGAACTTTGATGGCAAAATATTTTTCTAAGGTATAAATTGCAAAAATTAAAAGTACCCCTTCGTCTATAGACACATGAATTTGGCATTTTCTGAGGGGAATTTTCTTCTGGGTACTGGATATCTTCGACAAGGAGATGATTTTGAAATTTTTCACACCTTGCCAGAGGTTTTAAGGTGAAGATTTTACTCGGGTGCCTGGTTGATTATTTTGAAGGCAGATGGGTTGGAAATTTGGCTAAGGCAAAAAAGGAGATATCATATTGGTTGGAAAATTTTCTAAGGAAGAGAGAAATCAAACAACACCCTCTAAACGCGTCGTCAAGATGGATGAAAATTTCTAGGGCATCAAAAATGAGCATCAAGGAGAATACATGGTCAAAGTACGCCTATGATGGAGTATGAAGAAAGCAAAGTTTGCTTGAAAAAAAGTGATGAACTCTATCAGATCCAAAGATCAATCAGACATTGGAGATCAAAACATGGATATCAGGTGAGTAAAGTGGATTTATATTATAAAATGTTTTGATGCTCTTCTTTCATTTGCAAGATGAACGTCGGGACCAAGGTGGGAGGACTTGAAGTGATGGAGCAAATACTTCGGGACAATATTGCAACTGTAGGATGAAATAAAGTCACATGTTTCAAGCCTCTCCATGATGTCTCACATGCGTCCAAACCATGAAGGGAGATGTTATCAGAAATGGCTAAGTGTTGGAATTTCTCCTCAAAGACCCAATATGCACCCAATGCAGTTAGGCAAATGGCAAACAGGAATGATTGAATCAAGAAAATCTTTCAAGTTCAGAACGAAGGAAAAAATGAAAATCTCAAGCGTTGAAGAGTTGAAGAGTGACAGCTAAGAAGAAGATCATCCTCAAGCACCGAAATGCCCTCAAGACTAAGGAAGAAGTTGAAGCCATGATGATCAAACTCATTCAGTTTGCAGTCAAGAAGAAGAACAAGAACAGTGTAAACATGTTTACAAGCAGGAATTTTCTAGAAGATGGTGGACATTAATTGCTCATTTATTACTCCACTCTTCTTGGTGGCAGTTTTTAGGGTTAGGGTTTATGTGGCATGATCTGGGCCATCCATTTGATTGTAATCTGAGTTGTCCATTGGACTGGGCCAACTATAAAAGGGGCATCCCCTCTCATTTGTACCGGATTAGATTAGGATCATAGAATAGCAGAGAGACTGATAGTGTAGCATAGATTGGTAGGATAGTTTGAAGAAAAAGGAAAGTTTTTCGTTTGAAAACTTTGTAAGAAATTGTTGTGAACACTCTCTCAATAAAAAGAGTTTTCATTGATGATGATCTCGTCTTTTGTTGTGAGTAGCTAGCAAGGTTTCTTCATCCTTTTGATTCCAGTAGTAGCTTAAAGTAGAGTAAATTTCATTTCATGCAAGTAGATAGTAATAATGGAATGTGGTGTTTGATCTAAGCAAGCTTCACTTATCCATACCACTAGCAGGCTCACTGATGGTGGTTCGCCTTGTGTGGTCGACTAGAAACGTTGTGGACCTAACTTCAATCACAGTTTGAATGATGGTATGCGTCGTTGTGAGGGTATCTTCATGTCAAGTGGTGGTTTGAATATCTTTAGTCACCTCCCTTGAAGATTGCACCGACTCTGTGGAAGCTGTCCGACACGAGGCAAAGGGAAGTCCAGTTGAAATTTGTTGAAGTTGAGCTCCATATCCCACACTTAGGATATAATTTAGGCTTTCCAAACCCTGCACCCATTTTAATTGAGTACTTTCTAGTTAGTTTAAGAAACAAGAGCTTTATAAACAAAACCTTTCGAGCATCCAAATTCCTTTCTCAAGGTTTGAACAATTTTGTAAGTCCCCTTGAAATACTAGCAAATCACATCGAGCCAACTGAGACTATCCACTGCATAAAGGAACCTTGGAGTTGAATGCATGATCTTTCTAGCAATCTTAGGATGCAGGAGATTTTGTTCAAGAGAGGATAGAGTCGCCGTTGGTAACTTTATTCTGTGTTGGTGCGGTCACGAAAAACACATCAACAGGAGGTAATGGGGTGGGCAATCCTAGAGAAATTTCTTACAAACCTTCGGTAATGCCCAGCCAAACCCATGAAACTTCTAACCTCATGCACATTTTTCCGTACTGGCCATTCCGCTATAGCTTTTATCTTTGTTGGATCCACTGCTATTCCTCTAGTTGATATTATATGTGAAATATGCCCCTTAATTTTTCTTGGAATTTTCACAACACAATCAACACTATGCCAAATGAATTAGTGTTAGCTCCAAAATTGAAAACCAATTTTAAAATGATCTCAACGCCAAGAATGCACACTCAATCCCAATGAAGGAGAGGTGTTGTCATATGGCGGAGATAACTAACCAATAACTGAAATGAAATTACAATTGAATGGAGCTAGGCGGTAAACCAGCCATGAAAGAATTCTGCACTTCCACTAAATCAATGGGGGGAAAAAAATTACAAAACAAACTAATTCATCCACTTGTAAGTGGGAAATCGCCATCAATGGGTACAAATGAGAGAATTAACAAGTTCTTTTTAAACACTGGCGGTAAACCATCCAGGGGTTACAAATGTGATAATTAAACACAAATGAAGCAGTAATAAATGGACTGAAACAGTACTACTGTTATCAGCCTTACAATGTAGAGAACTACTGCAAATTACAAGTGTTTTCAATAGAATCAAAGTACAACTAATAGAAGATGATCTCTCTCTATGATACCCTTCTGAATTATTGAAAATCAAACCAAAATCTGAACCTTAAGCAATCTGATTTTTCATACCAGCAATTAGCCATCAATTAACTACTCATATCTTCACCCCAAAGCTTCTGCCTTCTTCAAATGGACTACACATGAGCACTAGCAGCATAGTTGCCCAAGAAATATTGCATCACAAGGAAAGAACTAAGTCTGAAATAAAATACCAACTCACTAAAATACAGACCAGCAACCATGATCTCCCTATAATGCTCAAATCTCATTCAAATCACCTCTAATCCAACCCAACACTGTCCTAATATAAATCTGATATAAAACCAGCAACTGTAATTTATCAAACCAGCAACTAATCAACACCCAAGAATGCACAAAACTCTTACCAAACTCCTCCAAAATCCAATGAAACTGAAATTTCATCAATTCCAAAGCTGGGCGACCAAGAAGCAGCCACTATCCAAGCACAAATATCACCAAAATGGCCCAGCATGAAATCCAAAGCACCAAGTACAAGGTACGGCCCTAGGAAGAAGTCGACCTTGCTTTAAAAATCAATCTTTCCATGATAAAATCTGCAAATGCACAATTAGGGGTGCCAAGAGCAAAGACATTGAATAATCAAATACCCATAATGAAATTAAATTCCATCTATGAGCTGCAATTAAAAACATCTTCAGCAATACAAAACCAGCAAGCTCAAATCTAGAAATTATCACCAAATTCACCAACGTTGAAGCTCAATGTGCACTTTTGAATGAAGCACACTCCCAATTGACCATCTAGGGAACCATAGTTTCAGGCCCGAAGAATGGTGTAAAATACTAAGCTCCCCCTTAGCCGGGTTCTGAAATCAATTCAGCAGCATAACTTTACAATATTTTCCAAAGATAAGAAATGAATGAGCAATGGCCTGCTTTTATAGAATTGAAGATGACTTTCCATCTTTTTTTTTCCTCCAAAAGAGAAGCCCATTTCACTTTTGAAATATTTTAATTTTTAAAACATTATATTCACCTTTCTAGGCATCCAAGACTTGAGGAGAAATATTAACTTTAGAAATATTTAAATAATATCTCAATGAGATGTCCACCCTCAAAGGCCACCTTTTAGAACAACTTTAAGTCATTAATACTATGCCAAGGGGGGCAATAAGAAATTATAACATTAATGACTTAGAATAAATCATTTAACCCAAAATGAGCCTCAAAATGCTAAAAGCCAAATATGCTCCAAACTGCACTGCCCGAAATGGAAATTGAGTTGACTGTTGATGCTACTGCCCAAGATGGCACTGCCATAAATAGAACTTACTAAAAATAGTAAATTCTGAAAAGTTGCCCAATGCCTTTGCAAAACATACCATTGCGAAGCTCCCTGAAAACCCAGAAAACTCCCCTAGACATGCATTTGAAACTCATACATGCAAGCCATCAAAAATGCTTCAGAGCCCCTATAAAATAAGAAACCCTAATTTAACCTCTGACAAGCCTATAGGCTTTTGGAAATAGGCTATCAATCACCGAAGGGCAAATAGCAAAAATGGGGACATTACAATATGCCCCAAGTATTGTACCTCTTTCTAGAAGAAACTGCACTTTGATAATTTTCATAAAGTTTATGTTCTCTCAATCGTTGAAGAACCACCCATAGATGTTGAAGATGCTCATCCTCGTTTTTGGAATAAATAAGAATGTCATCAAGAAAAACCAACACAAATTTATCCAAACAATCACTGAAACTGTGAATTCATAATGACCGTACCTAGTTCTGAAAGTTGTTTTATAAATGTCTTCTTCTTTCAATCTTAACCGATGATATCCCAACCTTAAATCTATTTTGGAGAACACTGCTGCCCCTTTCATTTGATCAAAAAGATCATCTATTCTAGGCAAGGGGTACGTATTTCTGATGGTGAGCTTATTCAACATACGGTAATCTATGCATAGGCAAAGTGTTCCATCCTTCTTCTTGACAAATATTAACAGTGCTCCCCATGGTGATACACTAGGTCGAATCAATCCCTTATCCAGTAATTCCTGCAATTGTGCCTTTAGTTCCATTAGTTCCATGATGGTCATATGATACAGTGCCTTAGAAACAAGTTCGGCCCCTGGAACTAAATCTATAGAGAAATCAAACACTCTTCTAGGTGGTAAACAAGGTAGCTCCTCCAGAAACACATCCCGGTATTCTCAAAGGTAAGGATATTTTACAGCGAAGGTTTCTTCCTTATAGTCAGATTCCATTTCCTCTTACTTGTTCTGTGTATGCATTACCACATCATCATGAAATAGGCTTTCCTTGTATTCCCTAACTTCTTCCATTTTAACCGCAAATATTTGACATCCTTTCCTTTTATTTTTTTTTAACTACATGGCCAAAATTTGTCATACCTTAACCTCTCGTTGAAATCCTTGAATAAACATCGTGTTTCCTAAGTCATCCACACACTCCACTATCTTTGCAAAACAATCAACCTTGGCCCTATGCTCTCTTAACCAATTCATTCCAATGATCACATCATAGGAACCCAGAGGTGCTACGTAAAGATTAATTTCTATGGTGAAGCCTAGAAGTTCTACCCTAGCTTCAAACAAACACTGCTCTACCCGAGCTCTAATCTGATTAGCATATTCAACCGTCCATGATTTGGCCATGAACCCGGTTCTTTTAGGAAATCTACCAAGCAATTTAGGGGATATGAAACATTTAGTGGCTCTTGTGTCTATTAAAATGGTTATCAGGTTCACATATAGCATACCTGTAGTTTCAATGGGTGTGACTTGATATTCTACCTACTTGTTATCTACTACAGCATGGATCCTTTGCTGGAAAGTTGTTTGCTGAGATGGTAGAGGCTTACATTGCTGCTGTCCATTCTGATTCCCGGTAGGGCATTGGTTAGCGTAATGCTCTCCTCCACATGTAAAACATACCCCTGGTGGTCCCTTCTTTTCCGAACCTTTGTTTGAACTAACTTCATCCTTTCTAGTACTGTTATTTCCCTTCTTATCCTTCTTGTAGTCATAATGATTGTTCTTGTAGCCCTTCCTATTGAAATTCTGAGACAACTAGTTCCATTTGACTTTGTTGCGATTTTTATCCCTAAAGGAATCATCCTTTTCAACCTTTGCTCTTGTCGAACCACTTTTTCATATGCTTCATCCATAGTTCGTGGTGCCAAAACATCCACTGGCCCCCCGATACGATTGTTCGACCCCAAAATGAACTTCCAAACACGGAAGTTTTCATCTTGCTAGTACTACAAAACATATTTTAACAAACGGGTAAACCTTTCCCAATACTCATTAATAGTGAATGATCCTTGCTTGAGATTTTCAAAGTCCTACAGCTTTTGATCATAAAATAGTTGTGGTAGCCATCTTTGACAAAAAATTCTCACAAACTGTTCACAGGTCACTTCTACTATTACAAGACCCATTTTTGCCCTTTTATTTTCCCACCAAGTAGCGGCTTCTCCTACCAATTGATAGGCTACCCAAGCTGCCTTGGAATTATCAAAGTAATCCCTTAGCTCAAAGTACTTTTCCATTTCGATCAGCCATGCCTCGGCGACATCTCCTAAAGCGGAGCCCTCAAACTTAGGGGGTTTGATCTTTTTCATATCTTTAGAGAGTTCATTGGCTAATTGACTTCTTTTGTTTCCCAAGCTCAAAGTTTTAGAATTATCTTCATGTTGATCACTCTGAGTTTCTAACCTTTCATCTCTCATATCGGGTTGCCCTTCTACTTTCCTTTCTAGATTGACTAGTCAGGCCTGAGTTTCATTCATCAGATTCAATAATTGATCTAACTTTGCCATATGATTGATGTTATCCTAATCCCCTCTAAAACCATTTTCGGAATTATCCATTCCAATGAAGTTCCTAGATATATTTGGTAATTCTAATTAGTTTTTTTCTTTAATTTATTTCCATAGTTTGCTCAACATAAGTTAAAGAAGTTTTCATTGCAAAGAAACAACCAAAATTTTCCGACTTTTATTACTCAAGTCAAATGTTACACAATTACAAGCAAAATTGTTTACTAAATTGCTATCACTTCTTGTGATAGATTCTAATACAAAAATGATTAGGACTCACTATCACTACCTGGGATAGGTTCCTCCTAATCACTATACTCAGAAAATGGAATAAGTCTATATCCAAGAGTAGGGGTACAAACTTCCTTAGATGTTTTGGGTTCGATCTTATTAATCAAAAGGTTCTCAGAACTGGTTTTGTTTCTTTTCCTAGTTTCAACAAGAATTGATGACTTAATAGTTTCCTTCCTAGAGGTAGTCCAAATTCTTCTTTTTCTTTGAAATCTCTTCAGAGCTTCAACCATTGTTTCTAAATCCAAGGGAAAAGAGCAGCAGGAATAATCATATCTAAGCCTAATTTTCCACAGCCGTATGGAAAAAGCGTTTTGGGTCTTCTTTCGGGGTGTTTTTCGCATCCTCATCCTGGGAAACACCAACAGTTGATTTTAGTTTTCTATGTTTGCTTGATGAGCCCCAAGGTTCAGTGTCGAACCTGGTAGCTCTGATACCATATGTAACATACTAGCTATCTACAATAGAAGAACGGTAACTAACTACCATATTTAGTTGAAGTGTAAACCAACTAATTTTACTGGCGAGAGTTATATAACAAATAGGAAAGTGTTGATGTGGTTTTTGTGACCATACCAAACAACAGAACAAAATAGTTTTGGGGCTACTCCGTTCTCTCTTGATCAAAGTATTCCATTCGCTAAGATTGCGAGAAAGTTCGCATGTTCAACTCCAAGGTTCCTTAAGTGCGAATAGACCCAGTTTGGTTGATGTGTTTTGCTGTGTTCTTACGAGGGGACTTACGTAATTGTTCAGACTTCTCACAGTTAGCAGCTGATATGTAATTTGAAGGGAATTCCTACGTGTATGATTTGGCAATGTGGTTCCTTTCCTAAAACTAATCAGAAATGTACGGAAAGTAAAAAGGGGGTAAGGCCTAAGAAACTAACATTCTATTCTAAATGCAGGATATGTGGAGCTTTGTTTCAATAGACTTCAACAGGATTTCACCTAGCCTCCGTCGGACAGCCTCAGTAAAATCGGTGCAATCTTCAAGGGAAATAGCAAAAGATGTTCAAGTTATAATTTAACATACATACACCATTAGAACGACGCATATAAGTATGTAAACCACAACCGAAGTTAAACACAAAACAATCTCCAGTCGACCACACAAGGCGAACTTATCATCAACAAGCCACTAGTGGTATGGAATAAAGCGAAGCTATCTCAATAAAACACCACACACCAAAGTAAGCTACTTGCATGAATTTAAACTACTTGGATACGAAAGGAAGAAGAAACCTTGCTAGCATTTCATGACAAGACGAATTCCATCATCAATGAAAAGATCTATTATCATAAAATGTGTTACACAACAATCTCCTCAAAAGTTTTCAAAGGGAAAACTTTCTCTCTTCTCCAAATTATGCAAAAATGCTCTACAATACTACACTATCTAGCTCTAATGCTAATGCTCTCTCAATGTCTACTATTCCAATGTCTAATCTAATTCTAATCTCTTACAAATGAGGGGGACTCCCCCTTTTATAGCTAGCCAAGTCCCAAAGGACGGCTAGGGTTACAATCAATAGAGTGGCCAGAATCGTGCCACCTCAGCCCTAACCCTAAAAACTGCCAGAATAGGGAGTGGTACATTAAATGAATCAAAGATTCCCACTCACTCCCAAAAATAGAAAAAGGTAATAAATACTCCATATTCAGTCTTCTAGAAGATCTTCGTCCAGTAGTGCGTTCCCATTGGCCTTCTCTCTGACTGCCAACTCAACAAATCTGCTAAGTACGGCCTCAACCTCATGAACTGAAATAGGCGGAACACAATCTAACTGAAACTCTAACACCGTGACTGAATGCTCATGCCTTGTACAAGATTTCCTCCAAGCAGCTAAGGAGTCCTGCGTGTTCTGGATCAAAGTGGAGAAAGTAGCAGTATTCTCGAAATCATCCTATACGAAGGTCTTAACATCTGCGAAGAAGGGAACCAGCAAACCCCTCAAATTATCAAAAATTATCTCATCTGGACTCAGCCGCCTAGCAAATATGGCCTCGAAGGTATTCTGAACTCCATCTATAATGTTGGCCATAGCTTTATGTATCTGGTGAGATGCATGTGCCGCATCGAAGAAGCCATACTGTGATAATGAGAAGAATACCCATAGAGAAATCATATAGGTCATTAGCACGAATGACACCTCCATCAATCGACCAACTGCTGATGGCACATGCCTCTTACCTCAAGGTATTTGGATCACCCTACTCGATGAATGAGGCATAAGCCCCAAGCATGATCCACCGCGTCCATCCGTGTCAAAATAGTAGAGGCCTGTTGAAAAGAAAAAGATAGGTCCTCCATAAATTTCTCTGTCTCAGCACGAACTCCGGTGACCCATCTATCTGCCTCCTGTGCCATCCTCCCCAACTCTACCAAGCCGCTGATCGACTCTCTAGGAATATCTGCTGGAGGCTCTATCACTGGTACATCCTGCCCCCGAGAACGAGACAACTGCTGAACATATCCAATCAAGGCCTTGTGTTCTCGTTTCAACTTCTTATATTTCCCTTCTTTCTTGAATAACCTATCCTTGAGGGCAAGGAAGGAGTTATCACACTCCTCAACAATCTGAGCACCAGTAGGGCGTCCCAAATCTAGAGTGGTGACCACATAATTTTCAGGAACTGCTTCATTCCGGTCACACTCGACTCGTGGGACAGCAACGTGAAGAGTACGAGAGCCATCCTCATCGGTGGAGATCTTCGAAAACTTTCTTGCCTTCTTCTTCGGTGGAGGAGCACTGATCCGGTTCAAAAATTCTTCCATCTCAACTGCTGGATCCATCTCCTCACTCGGGCTTCTTCTCATTCTATCCTTAGCCAATCGGGCACCTCATACTGTATATCGAAGGGCTGCTGCTCCTGTGCCTCGACCTCTCTAACCTGTTCAACTTCCTCTTCATTCTGGCGAGGCTCATCGTCCTCAAGTGGCTGAGTATCACCTGACACTATATCATCATCATCGCCATCGTTCATGGCCTCCTCTAACTCCTGCTGAAACTGAGGGTCAGTAATAGTCCCCTCATCATCCTGCTGATCAATCCTAATAGGTACGTTGGCACTCTGGCCAATCGACTCCCTCCGTGGAGGCTGAATATCATCCTGTACTACCAGTACCTGATTCACTGCAATCCTTTGATCAGCAAACAAAGACACCTCCTGTATGCTTGGAGAACGTGTCTCCAAGGGTGTTGCCACTGTGACTCGTGGAGGTTCTGGCTGAACTATTTCTTTCCTTCTGGACTCTGGACCTCGTGTAATTTGCTTCTTTCTTCCTGTGGTGGGCGTCCTATGATCTCCCATCATATTGTAAGTCAAGGCAATTGACCTACTCTTCAATCTGTTCACTCTCCTGTCAACCCATGCCCTGGTGAATGTCATAACTGGGATGGAAAGAGTATCCAAATCTGCAACCTCGGGCTCTGACCAATCTATAGGTGGAAGTGGAGTATCTCGAACTGCTGCATAATCCGGGTGAACAACATCCATATCCTCATTGACCTGGTCCGGAACTGGAACAACCTCACACTCCCTGATCAGAGTAATCGGCAACCGAGAAAACATTCTCTTCCTTACTTCAATCTCATCAACTGCATCAGCCCAATAATCCTCAATGGTGGCCTTATGTTTGAACTCCTCTGACAACACCCACTTGATGTTATGATGCGGGTCATAGTGTTGTCTACTTGTATGATATGAGAAGTGGTAAAATTGAAGCTCACTTTCAGCTTCTCTAGCTGCCTGTATCGAAGGACACACCTCATCCGAGTTGCCCATCACAATTGGAAACTCTATCCCTCCTTTCTTTTTCTTCTTTTGAATTTTGTCAAAGGCTAGCAACTGTCTGGATATCTCTAGCATTATTATCTTATCTGTTGGGTACTTAGGCAGCCTATAAGGGTATGAAGAAAATCCTTGCAGCCTAATGTATGAAAATCTCGGAAATTGAATAAACCAGCACCCATACCTTTCAATCAGCTCCTGGCATCTCTAGAGATTCTGTGATGTAACCTCTCCTGAAGCAGCCTCGTGATGTACATGGTGAATGAATCGTTGACACGTTTGTAGTAGGTTGTGCTCGACAGGTGCAACTGTGTACACGCCTCATGGATTTTGAACTGGTGGGAGCCACAACCGACGGGTTCCTTGTAAGAAATCCCCCTGTACCTCGTCATTCGTGCCAACATATAAATGAGATAGGAGCTCATATAAAATGTCTTCGTTCTCCTCAAGCTCAGGAGCTGCTCATGTATATTGTCGCTTATCATCTCAGCCCAATTGACATAATCCTTGCCCTCTAGCACCAGGTTGATGTAATAAAACATCCAAGGCTCAAAAATGTAGGACTGTGGGCAACCACCAACCCTGCTCAGCATCATGATGAGATCACAGTATTCTTGTTTCAGGTCCTCCGCTATGATCTGTTTTGGCAACTTCGCACGAGATGGCTTAGGAGTGCTCATCCAGTGGGTGTTAATTGTATCCATGCATCTCTCGAAAGCTGAAGCATACATCCGCTCCGCTCGCTCCCTGGACTTGTAAATCATATTCCTGTGCACCGGGATCCCGAAAGCTTCACCAATGGCCGCCGGAGTGAGATTGGCAAGCACTTGGCCATCTGGTGACATGATCGACCGGTGTTCCTTCTCGTAGCAGTTAGCGCACTCCATTATCAGCTCCGAACACTGTATAGCTGGCGGAAAACCAGCAGCTGCATATAGCCCACTTCGGACGATGTTGTGCGAAGTAGCTGAAGCCCGATGACTTCCAATTCCAAACAGCCTGTTCTTGAAGGTTTCTAGGTTGACGGAGCCCAGGTTAGTGTCTGTCAACTTGCCCAGCTTTGAAATAAACTTAGACTCTGGCATGAATGTCTTGCTGAGCTTCTTGATCATAGCTTGTCTTGAGGCACCATTGTCCTTTCCAGTTGTCCTCGCTTCAGCCATCTGCAACATAACAAACATTCATCAGCAATTAAATTTAATAAAATAAGGCATTGTATAGGGGCTGCAGTCGAATTCTAGAAGCTGCAATAACTCTCGTGTTTGCAAACCTCAGCTTCTTCTCTTGAACAAGTTCGAATTCCAACACTTAGAACAGATTTCTAAGTGAACTTTGATGACTTTACTTCACTTTCAGCAATCAGCAATTTCAACTTCTATGACTTCGTATCAGCAATCAGCAATTAGTAATCAGCAGGCTCGTACTTCTAAGTTCTCAGCAACTTACTTCAAGGCGTCCTCTTTTATTGGCAACTTCAAACAATTTTCAACCAGCAAGTCGTACCTTTCAAGCTTTCAACAATTTCAAACTCTCCAACCAGCAAGTGCGCACTTCTACTTCAGCAACTCAAGGCGTCTCCTTCTCAGCAACAATCAGATTTCGAACTCCTTCAAGCTTCAGCAACTCACTCAGACTTAGCAAATTTTGAATTCCTTCAAGCCTCAGCAACTCACTGCAATGCCTCACTCTCAGAGCAAATTCGCCTTCTTCAGTTGTGAAAACAAGTGAAAAACTTGCTCATTTTATAGCTAGAATTCGAATTCTAGAAGAAGTTAATTTTAGCCAGTGCCATTAAACTCCACTACTCCACTTCAAGAATTCGAACTTTCCCTCTCTGGTGCTTATGACACTTGTCTCCAGTCGTCGGGAATATTATTCTTCTAGAAACTTGACTTTGACTGGCGTTTTTGAATTCCTTTTCGAAAAATTAATTTAAATTCATCATTTTTTTACTCACCAGCCGGAGCTCTGTCATTTGAAATCGAATTCAACTTTTCTTCTGCTCTGGAAAATTCATCTTCGAAGAATTTAATCAAAATTATCTAGGCAACTCCCTTCAGATTCATTGTTCGAAGAAAATTCACTTTGAAAACACATTTTATTCATTTTTGCCTCAGAAAATTTAAAATTCTCCCTTAGGAAAATTCACAATTTGAGCACTGATTAAATTCTTCACTGAAAAAGTGTCGGCGAAGCTTGAAAGACTTGGAAATCCACCATTCATCACAAACGTCCAGTACCCAGAAGAAAATTTTCGTCAGAATGTCTCAAATTCATGGGTACCCAACGAACGGGTTCATTTAATTTTTCAATTTTGAACCTTAGAAAAATGTTATTTTCATCATTTAAACTCGTTCTTCGCCTGTGATCACTCTGTGTTGCTCTGACTTCTTGAAAATTTTGAATCACCTTGCAATATCATCGTCTCTGACTGCATCTCTGAGGAAAGTTGCTCGTGCTCCGGAAAACTTCACCACCCTGAGGCTCTAGGCGTATTTTCTAAGAAGAAAATAATTTGCCTAAGAAATATTTTAATCATCTTGCATTTTGAGAACTTGCCTTAAAAAAATTTGTTTGCCAGTGGAGAGGAATTTTTTATCAACTTCGTTTGGAAGAATTTACTCATTCCCGGCACGCCTTATTTCTCACTTCATACTTCACACTTGAAAGGCAATTTTATTAAAATTTCTAACGCCTTCAAGATATTCTAAAATCACCCCTTAGAAAATATTTTAACATCTTATAACTCCCCTCAATCTAGGCGCACAATTCACTTAGCATTTTATTCTCAACACCTTCAAATATTTTAACGCCTTATGACTCCCATCTCCCTAGGCGCATATAGCACTTGAAGAGGGATTAGAATTACGCCACACACCTTGAAATAATTTTCCAATATACACCACCTCACACGCTTTGAAAAATTCTAACGCCCTCAAGATATTTAATATCACCTTAGGCGCCCAACACTCTTGGAGAAAAATCACGCCTAACTCACCTTGGGCGCATTCTGAGGGTGGAGGAGGATAACGCCTAACATTTACACCTTTCACCATGCCTTGGTAATATTCTTCACCTCAATTACCACCCTTAATTACTTTTCACATCCAAACATGGGCGCATTTTCATGTAGGAGGAGGACAAACTTGCCACCACGCCTTGTGACCCTTCGTCTTCTACGTTTTTGTCTTCACATGCACAAGTTTGGGCGCATTTTGTATAGAGAGGAGGACGAGATCTTTGACTTCTTGATTTTTCTTTCCCCTTGGGCGCATTTTGATGTGTTTAGTGGATAAGCTCAAGACAACGCCTCAAGAGTGACTCTAAGCCTTCTTTATTTTGTCCTCACATGCATGCATTTGGGCGCATTTTAGAGGGTGAGGAGGATAAAAACGTTTGACCTGTTTGACTCCTACAACCTTGGGCGCATTTCACCTTGTGTACAGGATGAACTTGTAATCTTGGGCGCATTTGCAATTGAAGTGTTGCATGTCAACCTCAGGGAGCAAGGAACATGACAAAAGTAAGAACTTGCCATAAGGGATAAGCTCAAGTTAAATGATCAGTGCACTCCTAGTGGAGACCCATATTCAAAACCTCAAGAGATGTGTTGAATGCTAATATGTACAAATGTTTAGTGTTTAAATCGATCAAAGGGGAAAATCCAACAATTATGAGAAAATAAAATACAAAGTAAGAACTTGTTGAATGGGATAAACTCAAGTCAAATAATCAAGGAATTCATAGAGGAGACCCATGTTCAAATCCCCAAAACACAAGTTAAATGCTAATTCTAAGATACTAGTTCGGGTTCGGGTTTGGGTTCAAGTTCAAGTTTGAGGGTTCGTGTAAGGACCCTTGCCAAAACTGTCCTTAATTTTCTGATTTTGATATCCAAAAATTATGTCAAACACTTGTCTTGCAACTCCTTCAACTGCTGTTTGTTTTCTTTTTGGTATTTTTGATGCATAGGATGATATCATGAACATGAATGACTCTAATTGCAATCTACTAATAACTGAAATGGAAAGAGAAAGCAATGCAATGTTTTTTTACTTTTCAAGATCATATGACTGTAAATGAAATGCAGCTACTCAAATGCACAGCTACAGCAATTGGTCATTTTTACAAACAATTGGCATGAAATTTCAATCTTTATTTGCTGTTTTGAAGCTCAAACTATTACAATACTGTTCACACCTTATGAGAGACACTTTGCAATGCAAAATAATGACAAACTCAGACCTACTGGCAGCGCTATAACATGCTGATATGATTAACATATAAATGCAAAATTACATGAACACTGCCACTGTATGACAGCGATTATATCTGACAGACCAGCGACTTAGAGAGGTAAAATGCCACTACAATGTAATGTATACAACTGAAATAAGGAACCCGATTTGATGCTTTGATAGAATGATGCCAGCAGTGCTAAACCAAGTCAACTCCTCAAATCATCTTTCCTTGTGCCAAAAATGCAGCGCCTTTATTCCTTGTTGACCAGCGACGCCTCTTCAAACAAGATCGATTTTAAATATGCCTTCAATCCTCAAAATCGCACCAGCTGAGATGCAAGATGCTTCCCTTATAAAAATCATCCTTCAACTGCCAATATTCGATTTGCCACAAACTGAAAAATGCACATCAAGAGTTCGCCCAATTTGTCTTCCAAAAATTGAAATTACTAATGGCTGGAACTGTTCTTTAAATCTGCGAATATCTCCACCAAAATCAAATTTCTTGACTCACCAAAATTTGGTCATAGACCATGAAATTTTGCTCAAATGGAAGATTGAAGTATCTCCCTCTCAAATTCCAGCTAGGGTTGATCTTCCACAACCGAAACTAGTACCCTAGAGTATTCAAACCCTCAAGCAATGCAAGCACTTAGTTTTTATCACACAAGTATGAAAATAGAATAACTTAAGACATGATCCAAATGGCTTGCATTGAGCTCCTTATAAAGAATTCTCATTCATCTTCAAGAAGGTAAGTGGAAATCGGGGTCGGGACATGGACCGAGACCAAACCCTCACTAGGTGCAAAGTTCAGTCAATAGCCCACAACCCAAACCTGACGAACAAACGAAACAACACGAGGACAGGGATCGGGACTCTAGAAGGAATGAGAACTTTGAAAAGTTCAAAGTTCAGTCACGGTCCGAAGAGCGATCCTGAAAGAACAAAACGGGAACCGGGATCAGGGTATGAGAAGAAACTAGAACTTTGAAAAGGTGCAATGTTCAAGTCACGTTCCAAAACCTGATCCCGCAACGAACAAAGACACGAAAAGAGGTCAGACATCGGGATCGGGTTAGAAATAGGAACAAGAACTTTAAAAAGTTCTTGGTTCCATTTTCGGCTCGAAACCT
The DNA here is from genome assembly GCA_007258455.2 of Sequoia sempervirens. Classification (NCBI taxonomy): domain Eukaryota; kingdom Viridiplantae; phylum Streptophyta; class Pinopsida; order Cupressales; family Cupressaceae; genus Sequoia; species Sequoia sempervirens. The sequence continues at coordinate 809,204,550 of VDFB02281492.1, forward strand.
GACTCCAACAAGAACAGAACGCACAAAGCAAAAAGGAAACAGAGACCGGGACACGAACAAAAACTAGCACCCCACAAAGCAACAAGTGTCAATGTCGACACGCAAGCCAAACCCGAAAGAACATAGAAAACAAACAAGGCAAGAGACAAGGCCAGGATCGGGACATGAACAAGGCCCTTATCCTTTTGAAAAGGAACAAGTACATGTTCCGGCCCATGACTCGAGCCCACAAAGCAACAAAAACAAGGACTTAGGAGGAAAAAGATCAACTCCTAAGACCCAAACAAGAACACCAAGGACAAACAAACAAAAGGGAGACCCATTTTGACCAAAAACAAAAATTGGGTGGTTATGCAAGGCATAACAGGTTTGCCCAAGTTCAGCAAGGTCGGACCCTATCCGAACCCACAGAGGACCGAACCCGAACCCCAAACTCATGTCGGACCGGACCAAGATCCAAGCCCTAGGGCGAACCGATAACTCAATGCTAATTTGTAGAAATTTCAACTTTTAAATCATCAAAGGGTACAATCCAGCAATGATAGAAAGTGAAATGCAAAGTAAGAACTTGTTCAAGATAAGCTCGAGGTGAATAATTATAGCATTCATAGATAAGACCCACATTCAAATCACCATGAGCCATGTTAAATCCTAATATGTACAAATGTTGCATATTTAAATCAGGTAAACTATCATAGTCAATTCTTGGAATTGCATACCCAAAGGACAAGGCCAAGTGCACGTCATGAGTGAATTTGACATGTTAAAAGTTTTTTTATATATATATATATATATATATATATACACAAATGTTGAGTGTTTACATCAAGAAAACTACCAGATGCAATTCCAGGCAGAATCTAAAATGCAAATATATTAAAAAGTTGAGTGTTTAAATTGGGTAAACCGCCACATCTATCTGAGCATTGTGTAACCCAATAGACAAGGCTAGGTGTAAGTCCTGGATGAATATGATGTTACACTATCATAACAAAAAACTACAAATCAATTTAATAAATTAAATGGAAATGCAAAGTAGCAACTCACTTGACGAGTTCGACAACCCCTGAATGTTTGACGCAGAACCTTGCACGAGTAGTAAAATTTGCAGTGGCAAAGTCTGAGTTGCTTTTAGTGGATGCAGCTCTGATTATAATGTAATCTACAAATCCATCCAAGTGGGATATCAAATTATCGGAATACTTCTGACTCAGCTTCGAAGCAACCATTGCTTCCTTTAATAATTCTATAGTTCTTACTCTTCTGATACGCAATGCTTCTTTCAACGCCTCTTCGTCTAATTCTCTAACCTTCTCCACCTTTGGACTACTACCAACTCTTCCAGGAAACCTGGGGGTTCTACTTGCGATTGTGCCGACATCCTCTAATTGAAGCTTGCTCTTCCCAATATTCGCCAAAGTGGCTTCTTGTTCTTCATCTTCTTCATGTAAAGTTTCAGAGTAAAGCAAAGACAGGGGCCTTGCATTTTGCTTCCTTAAAAACACGCCTTGGTTGATTTCATCAGTGGAGGTGTCAGGACTTGAATTAATTTCTTGGCATTTGTCTTCCAGTGCAATTGCAGCGGGGGTTTGGTGGGTTACAATTCCCGCCTGAAGAGCGCAAAATATGCGGGATTTTAGGGGAGGAATGTAAGATTTGTTTCTTTTCAACCGTGTGAAAGAATGGTATTCTAATGACCTTGTGTAAACTGATAAACATAGAGGAGGAGGAGGAGGAGATGATGCGCAGAGCATCCACTTCATTGTTGATGACAGGTTTAATTAATCAAAACCCATTATCAGCTGCGTTGAGGGAGGTTTATAATGAGTTATCCACAGCCACGACCCGAGGATATTGTCCCGCTATTGCCGTAGGCTAGATATTTTTCCTGCTTATTCACCACCGCACCCCTAAAATATTTTTACATAGATGAAGATCTAACCCCACTACAATTGGAAGAGAGAATAAAATAATGGGCAAAAGTGGTAGCAACAAGAAATGCAGGTAATAAATCTTGGATGTATAGAGGGAGAGCTCAGTTCAGCAACAAAACTACACATAATAAATAGGAAGGCGGGGCCCCCAGGCACACCTCTCATTGGTAAGTTGGAACTATAGGGGCTATCCTTGGAGGAGGGGGCCTAGTTTAGGGCCCATAGCTGAGGGGATGGACATAATTGCCCTCCTTGAAACACATGAGCATGAGAGCTGCAAGGTTCCGAACTTTGAAGGTTACACAAAGATGTCAATTTGGAATGAGTTAACCGAAAGTGGCAAGGGATATGGAGGGGTAACAATTTTAGTAAGAGACTCTTAGGGAAAAATCATACAAGTTGAAAAGGAAGATCCAAATAAGCAATACATATGGATAAAAATAGAGTTAGTGGAGAGCATAATTTATCTTGCAGCATGTTACTTTGCTCCCCATGGTTCAAAATTCTACAAGAAGAAGAAATTAGACAAAGAAGACCCATATGCAGCCTTGAAAAAGGATATAACAGCATATAACCACAAAGGTGAAATCGTTCTAATTGGAGACTTTAATGCTAGAACTGCAAATAACCAGTCTCTTTGCCTTGATATTGGGATGGGAATAGGGGACAACCCTTTATGGCTAGAACAGGAAGGGAACCAAAAGTGGGAAAGATTATCTCAAGATGGAAAAGGGGATATCACACAATATGGGGCATAATTATCAGGAATGTGCAGCTTGTATGATTTATTTATATGCAATGGTTTAAAAATGTGGCCTAGTTCTGAGAACATCACATGTCACACATACAATGGTCAAAGTGTGATGGACTATGTTATAAGCTCAAAGAAACTCGTGACAAGTTTAATAGACATAGAGGTAAAGGAGTGCCCCATAGAAATGAATTCCGATCACAATCCAATACAAGTGAAAATTAGCATACAAAATGGTACTCAATGGCAAGAGATGATGCAGCATAATGAAAAGAAAGAAGCTACTCAAGGTTCAATCATTTTGACGCATGAAAACCAAGAAACCTTCCTAACAATGCTGGAAAAACAGTTGCACGAGGTGGGAACCAATGGGATGATCAACTCAAATAAAAAAAGTATGGACAGCACCATGCTGACCTCTATTATTCTCAAGGCCCTCAACTCTTGCAAAAGGTCTAGGCCTAAAAAAAGAAATAAAAATAGCTTTCCAGCAAACCCATGGTACGATGAGGATTGTAAAGCAACAAAGAAAAGGGCTAAAAAATGGGGTAATAACAAAGAATATGTAAAGCTGGTTAGACTAAAAAAAGAAGTGTATATGCAAACTAGAAGGAAGGAGTTAATATTACTTGGAAGGCACAATCCAAGAGGCTTTTGGAGGGAATTGCAGCAACAAGACACGAATAAAGAGAACAATATTATAGATCTTGAATGGTTAGAGTATGCAAAGCAACTTTATGAGAGGGGGAAAGATAAAGATAGCCCTCCAATAATTAACTCAAGGGTTACACTTTTTTCTTTGGATAACATTAAAGAATGAATAAAGAAGTTGGCAATGGGTAAAGCTTGAGACATAGATTGTTTACAAGCAGAACACTTAAAATGGGGATTGGAGGCTCCCATGCCTCATATTAAAAAAAATATTCAATGAGGTCCTTCAGTAAGGGTTTCCAACAAATTGGATGACTAGTGTTGTTATCCCCCTGCTCAAAAGTGGTGGTATCAACAACCCTTCAAATTACCACACTATAATGATCAACCCTCTTTTGGTAAACTTTTTGAGAGCATGATAGAAAAGCGGATCAGTGCTTGGGCGGAAAAGGAGGGAAAGCGCACAAAAGGGCAAGTGGGCTTCAGGCCAAAACATTCTACTATTGATCATTGCATGACTCTTAGACACTTGATCAAGAAGGTTTGGGATAAATAGGGAGAGGAGGTTTTTTGCTGCTTTGTTGACTTCAGGAAAACTTTTGATATGATTCATAGGAGCAAATTATGGAGTAGGATGGAAGAATTGGAAATTCCAATACACTATAGAGCTATTGTTCATAGGTTGTATGAGCATGTCTGGGCCAAAATTTGAACCAAACAAGGATTTTCAGAATGTTTTGGAAGTGCTATCGAAGTCAAGCAGGGATGCCCTTTATCCCCTACATTATTTGCGATATACATTAACAAATTAGATGAGTGGATCGATAAGTTTGGTGGGGGATGGGTCTACTTGACCAATTGTGTTATAAAGTTGCTCTTATATGTGGATGATCTTGTCTTAATGGAAAAAATAGCACAAGATTTGAAGGAGCACTTAAAAGCACTAGAGCTCTTTTGTCATTAGGTGGGGATGCAAGTGAACACAACCAAAACTAAGGTCATGATCTTTACCTTGAAGAGAAAGAAGGTTCATAAGGAATTTGTTTTTGAAGGCAACCCCTTACAGGTGGTCAATGAATATAAGTATCTTGGCCTTGATTTCCACAACAAACTCAGTTGGGAAACGTGTAGAGCAAAAAGGATATAAGGGGGATGGAAAGCTTTGCACTCATTGCAAAATAGATGCAGAAGAGCCAAGTTATGGGATTGGAAGACAAAGAAAACTCTTTTTGGGCTTTTAGTTGTTCCAGTGGTACTATATGGATGTGAAGTTTGGGGTAGCAACACCTCAACAAAAAAATGGAGACAGATAGAGAGATTGCAAAAACATTTAATCACACATAGTCTCAGGATTAAATCTACTCTCCCTTATGAGATTGTTCTAGCTAAGGCCGGGGCTTTCCCTGTTGAAGCGTCTGCTATGTTTTGGTTGCTAAGCTATCTAAGAAGACTAGATAACATGGAGACTCATTGTTGGCCAAAAATGGCAGCTAATGAAAAATTAGATAGAAGAAATAGCACATGGATGAAACAAAATATCAAATGGATGAGCAAGTGGGGTATTAGCATAAGTGAGTGTCCAAATAACAATGGGGAAATAAAAAGGTATGTGCAAAGAAAGTTCAAAGAAAGCATGTGGAAAGGGCCACTTGGGAGGAAAAAGGAATACTATGTCAAACATTTTAACCCTACACATGACCATACACAAAAGACCTACATCAAAATGGAAATAAAATGGAAAGCAAAAATGTTAATAGCTCAGATAAGAACAAGTTTGCACCAGCTTAGATGTGAGACCGGAAGATGGATGATACCTAAAGAGGAGTGGGTAGACAGAAGGTGTAGATATTGCACGCAATAAGTGGTTGAAACAGAATGGCACTACATCAGGGAATGTTCATCTTATAAGGACATCCAAATCAATTATATTGAGACATTAAAAGGGAACAATTTGGGTGATTTGTTTGAAAAAGAGAAGATAATAAGGTTTGTAGATTTTCTGGTCAAGATACACAACAGAAGATCCAAGATGTAGAAAGAAAAGGAAACATAGGTTTTTGGGGGGTTCAAGTTTCTTCGCTGGCTACTTGTGGGTCCCATAGGCTACTTGGCCTCGTGGACGTGATTAAAAACATTCATTCACTACATAATTAAATAGCATTATATTTGTCTTCAACCTGCACACGTGGGACAAGTTCAAAACTATTAAATATCTAATTAAATTTTTTGTGGAAGGCCACTTCCTTTAGTGTGAGATTTGAAAATCTAGAGGAGAGGGTCATTTATCATCCAGGTTAACTTTGTGAGCATGTAGCGGTTGTATGGAATATCTTACTACCTTTGTTTTTTAAAATATAGAATGAATATTGTAGAACCTTTGGTTTTTTTAATGTGGATTGACCTCTTATCTATCTATAACTAAGGTCTAGAAGTGTGACTCATCACGCAACATATCACATCAACACGTCTAATGAGAAGTATCTAAAATTTTAGACTTTTTAAAGATTCGATCGAAACTTAATCATGGTACCACTAGTTGAACAAAAAAGTGTCATTTGTTTCTTGTAGGATATCATATTTTTATTTAAAATATAGCTTATATGCAACCTAAATGGACCAAATACCTATCGATAACCATAAATCTTTGTTATCCAACACAAATGGACTAATAGTTGAACACAAAAAACTATTTGTTATAAAAAAACACATTATGATTTAAAATACAACTTATATCCAACAAAAATGGACCAATACTTGAACACTAAAATGTTTTGACAATCTTTCACATTACATGGAAAAATACAAAGTATTTACGATAAAAAAAGACTATTAATATGAAAGGAATCATATTGTGCTCACCTTTTATATTTGTGATAGGAAAGACTATTAATATGAAATACTCCAATGCATATACATTGCTACCCCAATAGTTGTACACATAAGAATAATATTTTTTCAGTATGATAACAATATTTGTTTAAATGAGTGTTATTTTATTAAATGAACATCTTATTCTATAAATGACAAACTTATAGTGGATAGTTATGATATTTTATTTGACACAAAAATTTATTTATTTCACGTGTTAATGAATGTATTTATGTTTTTTTATAACATTTATAGGTTTTCATGTGTTCAAGTATGGGTCCATCTTGACCAACATTTGGTTATTTTTTTATTTACATGTGGACTAATTTATTTATAATATAGTATAAATATGTGGTAATATTGAATATTATAAACACAAGTGTTATAAAAACAATTGGACCTTGTACAATTATTGGCCTCTATACAACTAGCATTCTTTCTTATTATTTTTTTGTTGGAAACAAGCAACACTGAGAGGGGGGGTGAATCAGTGTTTTGCAAATTTCAACTCTTTTATCCTGATCCTTATTCCACTGAATACACTTAACCAAAATTAATATGCTGAAATAGAAAACAATAAACAACACAACCATAACACAAGGATTTTTACGTGGAAACCCTATAAGGGAAAAACCATGGTGGATGGCCAATCCACAATAAGTTATGAGTATACTCAAAAGAAGTATTACAAAATAAGAATGCACTTGCATTCAAGCTCACTGCCTAGAGCTCGCTACTCAAAAGATGGGGGCTCATTGCCCTTACAATAATTTGGAATTGATCCAAAAGAAAATGAACTAAATAAATAGCATCTACCAATGCTTGATTGCAATTCTGGTTTGGCTTTGGTGTCAAAC
>VDFB02281492.1:809211710-809249131 GCA_007258455.2 Sequoia sempervirens
GAGGGCCATTTTCGTTCAAAATTCCCCTTAATCCGTAAAAAGTCTGCTAATAGCAATCAAAGCTCATCTCCTGTGCATGAGGTCCAGACTGATTCTAGCAACTTGGGGATGGCCTCCCATCAAGTGGTTGCTCCCTCCTTGTCAACCTAGGCAGAGGATCCTTGCCACCATGGGGAAACTCTATCGGCGTCGGACTCTGTCCAGGAGGCACCCATGAAGAAGGAGGTAACTCCTTTCGAGTGTTCATTGGTGGATGGGATTCCGTCCTCGGCCCCACTATCTAGTATGGGTGCTTCATTTGTGGATTGTAAGTCTTTTGCCGGTCAGGTGGGTGGTAAGGATGTCGATGCCTTGCTTGCCTCCCCCCTTGCTAGTTCCAATCACTCTCCTCCCCCGAATTCTGATTTTGCCAGTGCCCTGAGGCAGAAATGCAATGCCTAGTAGTTGGCCTTGAGAAAAATTAGAGAAAGGATTCAGGTGAATCACCTTAAAGATTGGCCAGCAGGCTTTAGGCCCGAACCCCAGGTGTCAGAGGGTTGTCTCTCTAGAGGCGATAATCAGTTCAATCTTAAAATTAGTTACCAAAGCATGGGTACGATGGATGAGGGGTCGATGGTTGGGAATGAGGAGGCAGCTCCACCAACTAGTAACTTTGCCCCAGTTTTAAATAATAATGCTCCCACCAAGCATTGCACGCTACTTTGTGGTGATGAGATGGTTAATAATGGGTGTAACCCAAATGTGCCTTTCAGCCCTCACATTGAGTCAGGGGGGAAGAACTGCAGAGATTCCGTGGAATCTGACTGCACTATTGTTGTGGATGTTGCTAACCTGATCCCCAACCACCATCCCTCTCCCATGGCACCCGTGGCTTCTGGGGAGGAAGAATTTTCTATTGATAATGTTCCCATTTTAAAAGACAACCAGTTGGCCCATTTAGGCTGCACAGATGCAGTCTCTACTTTGGAAGGAAACAATAAGTGTGGGACAGTTGACCCTCACCTTACCATAGAAATTGGGAATAACAATTCTTCTGTTAGCTGCAACCTGGAACCCACGGGTACCATAGGATGTTGTGTCAAGGAGAATAGCACTAATGGGCGGCCTTTACATATGCCCAAGACCAAAGTTGGTCCTGGGAGACCAAGGAAATATGGGACACCCTTGGCTGTGAATGGAGGAGGAATTCAGTTGGTTAAAAATAAGAGGAAAAAAACTAGTCTTGTGATCCCTACTCCTCTCTCTAAAAGGGCGGAGGTGGAGGGTAGAGTTACGAAACTATTTTGATCACCTCAAGGGTGATCCAGAAGAAATCCCCTTAACCTGTGATAATGAATTTTAACTGCATTTCTTGGAACGTCAGAGGACTGGAGTCCCCTGACAGGAAGTATATAGTTCGAAGATTTCTTAATATGGAGGCTAACAAGGATGTTGTGCTCTTGCAAGAAACCAAAGCCACGGGATTCACTCTTGATACCAATCTGAAGTTCATCTGGAATGGGTCCTCCTATTTTACCACCTTGCATGACAGAGGTAGGGGGGGAGCGGCCATTCTCCTTTCTAACAAGTGGTCTCATTTTGTCTCTGGCCAAGGAATCTCTCCCTGTAACAGAGCAGTCTGGATCACTATTGAAAAAGGGGGCTGCAAGGTCGGCATCTGTTCCATCTATGCACCAAACGACTACAAAGAAAGAATTAGTCTTTGGCAGTGGTTAATGGACCTGCCGGATGTCCCTTGGATTCTTGGGGGAGACTTCAACATGGTGGAGCACTTGGAGGACAAGTGGGGGGGTCTTGACATGGACTGGAAGGGTAGTGAAAAGTTATTTTGGCTTAGGTTGAAAACCAAATTAAATTTATTTGACCCTATGGAAGGGGGTAAAAAAGAGTGCCAAGGTATCTGGTATACTTGGTGCAACTCGCAGAAGGGTGGCAAGAGGATTTATTGCAGGCTTGACAGATTTTATGCCAACCAAGATTTTTTCAATTTTCTGCCGAACAACGATGGGCTTAAGGTGAGTGTACATCCGTACACTTTATCTGACCATCATCCCATTAAAACCACTTTGTTCGCTACTCGTGGCCAGCCTCAGCAAGTTGTCAAATCTCCCCTTTTTAGGCTAAATACCTACCTCCTGGATGATAGGGACTGTGTGGATGCAATATCCACCCTCAGAGAGGTCAATAAATGGTTGTTGAAAGATCTGAATGCCATTGACAGATGGGATCAGAATGTCCTTTGCTGGACCAAATTCTTCTAGACCATTGGGAAGAAGAAGGCTTTAAATAATAGGAGGGAAGAAGTTGAGTTGCATAAGAGGTTGCTTTTTATTGAAACCAAGCTTCAAGAGAATCTGAATGATGAGCCTCTTTGTGAGGATCTCATCTTGGTTAAGAACCAGCTAAGAAAGATTCAAAACTGCAAGATCCAAGGGCTCAAGGTTCGAACTAAACTCAACTGGGTGAGTTGTGGTGATAAAGGATCCAAGTTCTTCTTTAGATTCTTGAAAGAAATTTCTTTTAAGGAACAGATTGAGCAGATCTGTGATGGAGGTGATACTCTCAATACTCAGGATAGTATTATGAGCAAATTCCATTCTTACTTTAAAAATCTTTTTTGTGCGGAAAGTGGTAGTGAAGAGAGTCACAATGCTAGGATGTTCATTAGAGGTATTATCCCCCAAAAGATCTCCAAGGAAGATGCTTTGGCCTTAGATGCCGACATTACTGAAGAAGAAATCAAGAAAGCCATCCTCTCGATGAGCAATGATAAATCTCCTGGTAGGGACGGCTTGCCCATTGAATTCTATAAAGCCTTTCCTGAGTGGATTAGCGAAGACTTACTGCAAGTGTATCAAGAAGCTCTGGTGAAAGGTTCCCTGGGAAGGAATATTAACAGGGGCATCATTAAGCTCCTTCTGAAAGGGGGGACAAGTTGCTTATCAAAAACTGGAGACCTATTACTCTTCTGAATGTCTCCTACAAGATTCTTGCCAAGGTGATTGCGCTAAGATTGGTGGATATCCTCCCCAAGTTCATTAATCACACCCAAACAGGATTCATCAAAGGTAGATATATCCTGGAGAATCTTATTACTAGCTGGGAGTCGTTGGAATGGGCTAGACACTCCAATCAAAATATTGCCATGCTCCTGTTGGATTTTGAGAAAGCTTATGACAGGGTCGAATGGGCCTTCCTAAGGACCACCCTGGAGGCTTTTGGTTTTTCGGTTAACTTTTGCAAGATGATCGACACTCTTCTTAAAGATGTCATTGCTCAGGTGGATGTTAATGGATCCCTCTCTACTGAGTTTGATTTGGGAAGGTCGATCAGACAGGGATGCCCTTTGGCTCCAGCTCTTTTTGTCATAGCTTCTGATGCCCTTCATTACCTGCTTAGGGAAAACACCGTGTCCCCCAGGATCAAAGGCATAAAGCTCCTTGACCAGGCTGAGATCCTGAATATTCAGTTTGCTGATGATACAGCTATATTCCTTGAGCTGGAGGAAGATAGCATGAAGGCCCTGATGGAAAAACTAGCTCTTTTCTGTCGTGCATCAGGTGCTAAAATTTCCATTGCTAAATCTTGTCTCCTCGGTTGGCAGGAAACCCCTCTTGATTGGGTTAAGCATTATGAGTTCCAGTGGGGAGGTCCTAATAAGCAAGTTTGATATCTTGGTATTCCCTTTGCAGTCAGTCCCAACTTGAAGGATATGTGGATTTGGATTAGGGAGAAAATTGAGAAGAAGTTAGCGGGTTGGAACAAGCAGTACCTTTCGCTGGCTGGGAGAGCTCAAGTTTGTCAAAAGATTCTTTCTTCGTATAGCATTTATTTCGCTTCGGTTTGGTTCTTCAATAGTTATCAAGTTGATGAAGTCCAGAAGAAAATTAGATCCTTCCTTTGGTCGGATGGGAAAGGTAGAAGGAAGAAGCACTCGGTCAATTGGAAGTGGTGTTACCTTGACAAGTCGAGTGGTGGCATTGGTTTGAAGGACCTCAGGCTTCAGGGCACTGCTCTAGCTGCCAAGTGGATCGTTAAGGCGCTAGTTGGCAATGAGCCTTGGAAAATCCTTGTGAGGAACAACATTCTTTTATCTGCCCCCAAGAACGCTAAGTCTTGGAAAGCCCTGCCCTTTAGTGATATTCTCTTTGGCAAGCACTCTATGGTCCCTGCTGGTTCCATGGTCTTTAAGAGCCTTTGGAAAGCTTGGGAGTTGATTAAGCACAACGTGAAGATGAATAAAGATTATATTTATTCTTGCAATAATAATGTCAATTGTTACCCCTTTAGTTCCATTTGGTGGAACTTGGAGCATAAGTCTAAACCTTTGGCGCTGCTGCAGGGTTGTTCTGTGAAGAAGTGGGCTCAGAAAGGCGTCCTTTCTTTCAAAGATATTATCTCGAATGGTCATATTAAAGATTGGAGCAGCTTGGCTAATGAATTCAATCTGGTTGATTCCAGTTGGAGGACTTATAACACTCTCAGTATGGCCTGTAGAGGTGTCAGTTTTTCGAATGTTATGGAAAAGAACCTGGACATTGCCAATGATTTTGTTTGGAAAAATGGCTCGAAGCTCTCTGATTTAATTGCCAAGATTATTTATAACACTCTCAATAACGACAGTTCGATTAAGGATCATCTCAATAAATGTTGGAATGTCTCTCTCTCTGATACTCAATGGCAAAATGTTTTTAACACCATGTGGTATAATGTGAAGGAGTCCAAAAAGGCTCATTTTAGGTGGTTAATCATTCTGCACAAAGTTCCTTTCCAAATCAATTCTCATGATATCGATATTTGTAGTCTGTGTAGAGTTCCTGAATCCATCAATCATATTTTTTTTGATTGCTTGTATGCTAAAGAAGTGTGGAAATGTTTTTGTAAGGACTTGTTCATTTGGGATAGAAATGACAGATTTTTGTGGGAACATGTTATTCTTTATGATATGAAGCTTAATAAAGAATTTAAATTATTCTGGTTTTGTTTATCCACTGAGATTTTGTGGCATATCTGGATTGCTAGGAATGAGGAGAAGTTTAAGAGTAGCAGGAGATCGCTTACTGAGTCTTCTAAAAGACTCACATGTGCTAATATTATTTCGCAGGTTATGATGCATTTGGAAATCACAATGTCTAGCTTCTGGAGGCAGCTGAGGGAGGATGCAGTTAAGGCTCCTGGGGAGGCGCTTAAGTCTGAATATTCTCATCACAAAGGCGTTAAAGAAGATGGAGTCTTTCTGAGGGCCTTTCAGGAGTTCCAGAAGGCTTTTAATAAAGCTGCTACTTCATCCGCTTGAGGCTGTTTTTGTCTGTAGTTGTAGATTTGTTTACCTAATGAGCAGTAAATGTGCAACTTATTAATGGAAGACAGTTCACCAAAGGAGCAATTGACAGTGGAGACCTTGGCTGGTTGGAGATCTTCAGCAGGATTCATCAACTCAGGAAATGTGGTCATCACCATAGAGATATCCAAAGACAAATTCTGGAAGTTTTTGGAAAATGGCACAGTCAATGTCAACCTTCAGGAGGCCAAGTACGGGCACATATGGCAGGAGGGCCACCCCAACATAGAAACTTAGAAATCTTTCTAAAAACCTTGCATGATTCTCAAAGAGAATTAAAAGAAGGAATGGTGAACAATAAGGAGGAGGCAAGTGTCAGAACACCAGGAATGCACAGTTGTACTAATATAGAGGAGGACAGTTCAGTAGATGAGCAATTGGCAGTGGTGATCCTTGCAGGTTGGAGGACTTTAGCAAGCAACTGCAGTCCCAGTAAATATCAAAAATGAAGTTGTTGACACCTTTGTGTATTCAGTAATATACCCGTTGATATGTTTTTTTGTTGTAAATGGCCATATTTTGGTTCTTATTTGTAAAATTCTGCTGAACAGAAAGTAATTGTATATATACTGCTCATAACAGTTAGGCAGCTACAGGATAGGCCTGTTGCATACCTGGAGCTGATGACTGATATGGAAAATTGATGTAATTTTGATGTTTTCACTATATTCAATACAAAAAAATGCCATGGGTTTGATTTTTTCCTTTGTTTTTCCTTCATACCTTTCTCATGCGTGTGTGCCTTGGTTTGTGCACCCTTTATATCTGCTAGTACTTTCATGTCTGCACATTCAAATGTTCTTGGTTCTTTATCATGTACTACATTTAGGCATTCAATTTTAGTGTACTTGTCATACCTCTCCCTTGCCAACATTATGGGGGGTTTCTACTGTTGGTGCTAATGCTTCCTTGGTTTCACATTGGAGTGAGCTATGATACAGTATTTGTTCCTATGTACTAGGTAGATGCAATGACTGGTTACCCATGCATTTCGGTGAGATGGATCACTTACCATATGGACACTCTTGCATTCCTATTTCTAGAGGCAACCTTCCATTTTTCACTTGATCAATTCTACGAACTATTCATACTTGTGCCATTTGTACCTTTGAGTTCTTGATATTTTCCTTGGTTTTCCATCGAATTCTAGTAGTGTCATTGGGGGCACTCATACAGATTCTTGTCTTCTTGATCTTGATCATCATATATTTCAACAATGGTTCTTCTTTCAACATTAAAGTAGCCATTCTTCGACAGTGTTTGGAGCTTTTTCATGCTTCAGTGGTGTTCTTTTTGTTCATCCTTTGTTCCTATCTTTAGGGAAAACATTGTCTTGTTTGGAGGCTTCTTCAATCCTTCACTTGGCTTTCATCTCTTTTTGGATTAGAGTTTTTCCCATGAGTTTTTCTCCTTTTATGCACATTATAGAGATCTTGTATTTGTACATGGGTACCTTACATGGCCTTGTTTGTCAGGACCCGTCATGCATTCTTTTTTAGGGTTTTTAGCTACTCCCTAAGTTCATCTTAAGGGGGGGTGTTAGAGTTATCATACATTAGCTAATAATTAATTAATATTTAATTGATTATTAGTCTAATTTATTCTCACACACTTAAGCTAAACTTAGGAGTGTTTTTAATGTTTTATTAGTTGAGCTAGTATTAGATCATTATGTCTCATCTCATGTGATGTTGAAACTTATCATGATCTAATCCCTTTCTCATTTAGGTTTTTTCTCTTATTAGCACTCAACCCTCATTTCAATTATCTTGAGCTTTCATATCTTCTTGAGAGTCTCTTGCTTTTGTAGCTTTTTCTTGTTAAGGAATATTGCATATATTGTTTATAGATCTCTTGTGTGGAAGGTATATTTGCTTTTTGTTTGATCTTGTGGGTTGTGTTTTTGTGCTTGTTTCAAAATTCTAACACTTATGGCATCCCAAACTATAACAACATTTGATATGGAGCCTAAGTCCTCTAACTCTTTCACACAAGGTATGGCTTCAACCTAATCCATTTTGGATTCCATTCATCATCACACTTCCTTGCAACCTAACATTTATTTAGACTTAGAGACCACTATTTCCCATGTTCCTAAGGAGAAACTAAAACAATTGGATGAGGATTTATAATGTCTTCAATATTACTTAAGTATTGAATCTTTAGCAGGAGAGATGGTGCCTATTATGAATAGCCAAGTAGGGAAGTTGATAAATGATTCTCAAGGCATAGAAGTGTTTCATAGTCTAGCTCACATAGTAGATGCTAACATCCCTATGATAGCTAGTTGCACTCAAGCATTAATAAATTCTCAAAACCAAGGATGAAAACAAGTTTCCTCTCCCATAACCATACCTTCTATTCCCACATTCACACCTCCAATTATAACATCAACCATACAATATAATAATGCCCTAAATCCAATCTTCGGGTTTCCTATTGTGAATCCTTATAGTTTTGTCACATCACCCATAATACCACCATGTTCATCACCTTTCATGCCACATAGTAATCCATTGGTCACTCACTCTAGTTCACTATACTCAACAAACTCTCAAAACATGTCACTCAATGATCTAGTGATAAACCAACTTTTGCAAAATGTGACATCACTTCAACAACAAATCATAACATTGAACCAAAATCAAAATGGTAAACCTCCAAAATATCTCATATGAAACCATTTTTCATTTTTCATTCTCAAAACATCCATATCTCCAAACATTCAGATACCCCGATTTAAAAAGTATCATGGTACTTGGGGGATCCTAATAACCATGTGTCATATTTTATCGCATTATGTAGTGATTTCATCTTTGAAGATGCAATCTTAGCAAAGCTCTTTCCTAGAACATTGAAATACATGGCCTTGGAATGGTTTTTCTCATTGCCAAAAAAATCAGTCACTTCATTCACACAACTTGTTAGTGTATTTCTCTAACATTTTCAAGCAAACATTGGTTCTTAGGTGACATTAACTGACTCAGTGCATCATAAACAAGGACCTAAGGAAAAGGTAAGAGACTTTATAGGATGATATCAATCACTTTACTCAAAAATATCCTATTGTATTTTTTATGTTGACCTCCAAATAGTGTTTATAGAAAACTATAACCTAGCATTCGAGATAAGATTTTATTGATGAAGTATTTATCCTTTACACACTTGTGTACAACCCTTCGTGATTATTAGATTTTCGCTAGTTAGTATGAAGGAGCACCTTCATTGTCTCATACTACATTCAATCCAAATCTATACCTCAAAAAAATTACCATCATTCAAAAATCAAAACAAAAACTTCATTAAGATAAACACTCCTCAAAACACCAATAACATTGAAACGTATGTCGCCACTACAACCAATACTCCTTATCAATTTTAGTTGAGAGTTAGAAAATTTACATAATTTCCTAATTCTCTTCATGGCATGATAATGTTGCAATTATTAAGAACCTAATTTACTCCCCACAATTAGGCCTATTGACACAAGTAAACCTTTACCACAAAATTTTAACACAAAATAATTTTGTCAATATCATCATACACCTGGACACGGTATGGAGAAATGTATGCATCTTAAGCACCAAGTGCAAGGCCTCATAAATTATAATAAATTCTAGTTGGATGACATTAATGACAAAGAAAATAAGTCAATCTCACCACCTCACCAAAACTTGCAAATCTTCACAAATCTATTACCAAGTCATTCATCAAACTTTGTGCAAAGTAGTGATAATGTTGAAGAAGATGATGATATTTCTAACATGATAAATACAATTTAAGTTCAACCTCATAAGGATCAAACCATTTTGTTACCTGATATTTTTTTCACACATATCAATGCGTTCATAAATACACCAGATGGTCCTCTCTCTATATCACCGTTTGAACTAATGGCAAACCCACAAGGGGAATGTCTTGTGTGTCTAGAGAATGTGATCATTGAAGAATTCCTATTTTTACATGAACTTTTCAAAGACAACTATGAACAATCAAAAGCATGGATAAAAAATTATAATGGTTTTATTCGCTCTATGATAGGTTTGATAACTATCCCACTCAAAGTTAGACCAAAATAGTTGGATGCTTTATTCACCATTATCTCGCATCAAACCAATTTTATTTGAATTTAGGATATCCATGGCTATCCTCAACGAATGTGATCCCAACGGTTATACACAAATGCACAATGTTTTCATTTGAAGATGAAATACATACAGTTTACCATAGTAGGTTTAAAACTTTAGCTTCCCATGGAAATTTTTCATTAGATTATTTTTGGCCTTAACCTATTGAACTTGTTAAACCTCATGAAGGTCATTTTTTATATCATAAAAAAAATTTAAAGCCAAATGTATAGGGGATTTATCTATTATCAATGTCCCACCTGAGGTTCTTTAGCCCATTGCGACTTGTATGGATATCTATCTTAACCCAAAGGTAGTGGAGGAACCTAAGTTTGAACTAGGTTTCCTCCCTCAGCCACCTGGCATGTATGTTGTGGTTCCACTTCTGTCGTCTTATAAAAGACCAAGGAATAATTGTATAATCAACTTTGTACCTCTGAAAGAAAAAGAAAAAATATATGCCTAAAAACATGGTGGTCTCCCAATCCACAAAGGTCTCTTAAATTTGTCCTCCAAAGGAAGAAAAGAGACCAATGTTAGGGGATACCTCAGTTAATCCTTCAAAAGTTGAAACCCATGAAAGAAGAAATATAAGTGTGAAGGAGTGTAAAAATAGACGTCATGCCATCACTCACCAAATGGTTGAAATGAATCAAACTTTTCCTAATGACAAACCACCTATCCAGACCAACTTCAATGAATTACCTCACACTCATCCATCATCATCACCTGATTCCACTCTACCACCCTCACCAAATAATGCCATTGAACCTTACATGTCTCAACCTTAAAAAATAGTAAAAAGTGAACATATAGATGATATTATTCATAAACCACCTATTGTGATAAACTTGGATTGTGAAGATGAAGAAGCAAGATAGAAGAACAAGTGTATACTGAACCATCTCTTTTGTTCTCCAAATATATGGAATTATATGTGGAAAACCATGATGATCCTCTTGATGAGAGTAATCCACCATTTTTTGAACCTGGTACTCCTTGTACAATACTTGTTGTAGTCCATTTGGCATATTGTCCACCTTCCATTTATGATGATTAAGATTGGGGTGAAGATGATTTTCTTTAGATTGGCCCGTGTGTGTTGTACCTTTGTGTATTATACTTTTGTGTGTTTTCTTGCATGTGGTGTGATCTCTTGTGTTGTGTTGCTTGATGTGTCTTTATTTTTGTTAGTTTTCTTTGAATGAACCTTATTGTTCCTGTTGGCACAAGGATACAAAGGAAATGAATATGTCATGGCATCCATCTATTTGTACCTTCATTCTTTTGTGTCATAAAAAATTGTTGTCATCTTGTGTTTTCCTTTTGGGCACGGTGTAAGGTATCGAGGCATTTAGGTCTCTTCCATGTTGACCCAAAATATTTGTTTTGTCATTTTTGTGTCTTTCTTCCATTTTGTTCATAGTTCCACGAGTATCTGGGGGAATGATGTCAATTCCAAGCATATTCATATTATTTATTATCAAAGGTCTATACTAACCCCAAATCCATGGATCCCTTATGTGCCATCTTTTGTGGCTATCTTGGGGGCAAACCCTTGTCATGAGTTAGCTCTATTAGGAACATATCATTGGCATAGATTTTTCTAGTAAGCTCTCATGATATTTATTTTTCATGGTGTGTATATTGTCTTACTCTACCTTAAAGACAATTTCTCATAGCTAGTGCTAGCAATTACTTTAAGGTGGGGACATGCATTCCATTATGTGCTTCACTTTGTTCACTTGAATGTTGGAATTAGTGATGAATTGGATTGTAATTTTGATCATTTTGTGTAGCACCTTATCAAATTTATTGGTACTATAACTCTCAATATGGTTGAAATGGGATCAGACCTAGTGAAAATTAGTCATTACTAGCCCTTGTTTGTTTCTCATTTGCTACTTTTAGAAAGCTCACATAGTGAATATTGAACTTAACTAGCCTATGGTGCTTTGGTTCATGGATCACCTAACAAATATCAAACTCAGTTAGCCTGTGACTCATGAATTCCTTGGGTATGGATCCTAGTAAGATTTCTACAGAGCTTGCTAGTCTGTGATTAACATGCCCCCTTCACATGTTTGAATTATGTTTGAATTGTGTTTGTATTATATTTTTTTGTATTTTAACTTCATCTATTATGTTATATTTGTGTTATTTTATGTTGTATTCTTTTTTCGTGTATGCTTTTTGTTTTTCATACTATATTGCATCTTATATGTGTGTTCCTTTGTCCTTATGTTGTCTTGCCATAATATCTTGAATTCTAGGGGCTAGCACATCCCCTAGATTCAATTCCATCCTATCTCTTCAATATTTGGATTATTGAACCCCTCTTAACCTATCCATACTTTAGTGTGAGTCCAAGCATAAGACCATACTCTCACTAAAGTGGAGGCTAAATGTAACATTGAAAATTGTCACCATATACAATTTCACACTAGGTTTTTCTCCCCCTATGTTATTGGACCTAATTATCATTACTTACCCATTTTTAAAGCATCTTTATAAAATAAAACATGCGAAATAAAATTATGCATTTAATATTTTTCCCCTAACACTTGCAGACCTCAAAAAGGTTGGATCTCTTTTTTGGCTCCAAATTCAAATATTTTGGTGTCAGTAATTTATTATTTAAATTTCCAATTTTAATTGTCAACTGTTAGCATTTGATTTTGGGGAAATTAGAAGAATTACATATAAATACTAGTCATTTTATCATTTGAAATTCTAAATAGCCTAAGAAGCACAACTAGAAAATATATTGAGCATTCAAGAGTAGTCAATAGCAAAATTATCAAGATTATTGCAACATTTCATCATTCAAGCATCATGTCCTATGTTATGATAACTTTTTCATGTTTTGTATGTGTTTTATTTATGAGCAATAACACTTGTAGGTATTCAAATCAATTAAAGTCAAGCAACAATTTATCCTTGAAGGTGATGAGTATGACTTCAATCCATGAAGGAGATCATATCTAAGTGGTGAGTTGCAACAAGTTGTCAATTCATTACTTGTTTATCACTAGCCTCTATCCAAACAAGGATAAGCTCTTTTATATCATAATGTTTCATTGTGGAGGTAGAAATACCAACACAACTTAGGAAGACCCCTATATGACACAACCCATACCCTCTTTTCATGTGTGCATGTTACAAATTTGAAGTGAATTAGAGGAAGATTGAAGGCTATTTGTTCATTCATGCACTCAAATCCTACAATTTTTCAAGTCACAAAAAATATATTTTCTCATCAATAGACAAAGTTTCGACAGTAAGCTCAAAAGGAAAAAAGCTATAGACTAGTGACCTTAGGCCTGTACTTTCAGATCTTGCACTAAAGGAGGACAATCCAGGGTGCACTATGCTCTAGACCAATGAATTCAAGCTCAAATTTATATCCCAAGTTCTTACATACAACTAGGTCAACCCACAATACTATGTCCCACTTTTTGGCCAAGTTGGACATTAATATCAACATTTTTTAACAAAATTTCACTTCATGAAACCTATAGCAACTAAACCATTAATAATTTAGAGATGATGTGAACCAATGACTTGTGAGGAATTGTGTGTAGATTCTAAATATATATATTTTTTAAAAATTATAGATAAATTATGATTTTTTATGTAACTTTTAATAACTTATTTTTTATAATAAACAACATTTTAAAAAAGTGACATTTATATCATCACACATACCTTTTTTTATTGAAAGGGTAAAATTACCATTTTAAAAATATATATTTTTAATATCAATATCTAGTGCATGGATATTTTTTCATATTTTTTTATTGCATAGTTTTTTTAAAATTAATTTTTGAAGTCAAATTAATTATAATCAAGACATAGGTGTATGTCATCACACATAACTTACTTTGTACGTATTGAAATTAATTTTTCTTCTTTTGAAGAAACAAAAACATTAATACCTAGTGCACACATATTTTTTAGAAATTTTTCTCTATTTTTAAGTTTTTTTGCATGTGCAAAACAAATACCTTGATGTTTAGAGAAAAAACAACATTCACAAGAAATAAAATATAAATATAATAATAAAATTAAAAATATTTAAAATTATACTTTTTGGAAAGCTTATAATAAGAGCTCAATACTTACAAAACATAATTTCTAAATGACTTTATTTAATCCCTCAAAAGGTAAAGAAATTTTTTTTTTTACCAACATTTTGATAGGTGCGAAAGAGACTCCATTGTGGGTATGTTTTAAGACTAGATGGGTTCTATCCAAAGGGGTTTGATCTAAGGGGATCTTATCTAACCCTATTCAATTAAAACCCTTTAGGTGGAATCCCTCAATTCTTAAATCATTAGTTTTTTTCCAAAAATGTGTGGTTTTAGGAAAAAAATTAGGATATCCCAAGTTTGGGACCCATTATTATGGGATGATCAGTGTCTACCTTCTACATTTTTGAATCCTATTTTTTCCCTGTTGCATTTAATTTCTCAAAATTCATAAAAGACTATTGCATTTTCATTGTTTACATAGTTAGACCATTGCATCCTAAACATAAGTCAATTAACAATCATCCAAATTATCATCACACAAAAAAAAATACTAGATTAAAGCTCCAATCCACCATTTTGGTTCTTCCATCAAGGTTTGTGGCCAAGTTGGTGTTGTGATCACCTTTAATCTACCAAATCAATTGGGAAGAGTGTGGTTTATACCCTATATCTCTTTTCCCAGTCCAACAAAACCCTAGTACAAATAATTATGGAGAAGAAAGGCCATAAAGAAAGGCCTAAGCAAGTAATGAAAATGAAGAGAATTACTTCTAAAGAAGAGGAGGAATAAGAATAAGAAGTACAAGAAGTGCAAAAACCTCTACAAAAGAGAAAGAGAAATGAACACATGATGGAAATCCAACAACTAGAGGCAATAGAGTAACCACAACCACTAATTGATGTGACGACAACTACAAATGCCATCCTTTACCAAGGTATGCTCTCACAAGTATTATCTATGTATGAAGATGTAGATATTGATAATAAGGATAGGATAATATAAAGCTTGATAATATACATAAGAAAATTTGACAAAAGTTTAAAGTAATCAAAGACTTCCTAGAACCCATAATTGTTGCAATTTAAGAAAGAAGGGAGAAATCCCTAAAGGAAGAGGAAGAAATAAGGGAGAAAACAATTACAAAGGTAGGGTCTAGCCTTACCACAAAAGAAAAGGAGAAACTCACACATGCCTAGGCATAATAACTCTACACAAAGTAGAGAGTGGATACCTTAATGGGAGGGAAACAAGAAGAGATTACAAAAATATAGGAGAATACTACTGTAATAACAAAGAAAGCTTTGTTATTACCAATCATGGATTCCAATAAGGCTTTGCTTGCAAAGGTGGGTTGGGACCAATTAAGAGATAATAAGGATTGGTGCAGAATAATGGAATCCAAATACCTGAATAACTGCTCACTAATCAATTGTATGGAAAATGATCATCCATGTGGGTCTTTAGCTTGGAACAATATATGCAAAATGAAGAAGTTGATGTTGTCTAGTCTCAAATGGAAACTTGGAAAGGGTAATAGAATCCAATTTTGGGAGGATTCCTGGCTCTTGGATTCCCCTTTGGCCAATTTTGAATTCAAAAATTTGATGGAACCTACTTCTAGATTCTTTGGTAGGAATGTGAAGGATTACATTGTTCTTTCTCAGAGGGGTAGGTGTTGGAAAGTCATAGGCTCCTGTAGCCCTCTCTCCACTAACCTGCAATGTCTTGCTTCTTCCTTACATGTCTTGCTATCTCAGTACAGACTTCCTCTATCTCCTATTGAAGATGATTTATTTTGGGCCTCTAATAGTAAAGGTGATTTGATTGCTCGAATGACTTATGGTATGTTGTCTGACAGGGGTATCTAAAGTAAGTTATGGAGAAAGGTTTGGAACCGTCATTTGATCCCTCAGATAAATTTATTTTGGTGGATAGCCTGCCACAATAGGATCCTTACCCAAGATAATCTAAGAAGGGGGGATTTTCAAATCCTGAACAAGTGTATGTTATGCAAAGACAACAAAGAATTTGTGGATCATATGCTTATGCATTGTTTGTTTGTTGTTGGTGTCTGGGATATGGTGTTTCAAAAGTTAGGGACACACTCCAAACTTTGAATAAAGATTTGGTTTCCTTTGTGGAGGGGTGGAATGGGCCTTTCCATCACCCCCCTTCCATTAGAAATTTGGAGGAAAGTACCACCTATTATCTACTGGTGTATTTGGAAGGAAAGGAACAAAAGAGTGTTCTATGATATTGAGAAGAGCCCGAAGGAAGTGTTTGGGTGTAGTATAATACTAATCTCTGAAAGTATCTCCTTACTAAAATGGAAACCACCTGACACAACCCCAACTGAGTGGGAGATCAAAATGACTAAAGCTTAGAATATTGATCTTGCGGTTGATTCCTTTGATAACTCCAAATCTATTGCTAGAAAAAACACTGTTTGGAAATAGCCACTAGAGGGTTGGTTTAAACTCAACTTTGATGGCACAACCAAGGGGAACCCTAGTCTGTCTAGCATAGGAGGAGTCATAAGGGATTGTTGGGGAAAATTGGTCATAGGGTTTGATGGTGGTATTGGTATCCAATCTTCTATGGTGGCAGAGGCTCATGCATTGCTAAAGGGTGTTGAGATTGTTGTCACTCTGGGCATTAGTTCCCTAGAGATCAAGGGGGATTCTAAAAATGTGATTGAATCTGTTAATAAGGGTTTCCAACTTGGTTGGAAATTACAGGACACTCAGCTAGATATTAATATTTTAATCTCAAGGTTTAATAGGTACTGCCTCTCTCATACTTTTTGGGAAGGTAATCAGGTGGCTGACGACTTCGCCAACCTAGGGTCCACCTGGAAAAATTGCAGTGTTGGAGAAAAATTGTAGTTTTTTCAGAGTCTATCCAAAGGCTAATCCTCTTGGAGTGGAGAAATCACTCTAATATTAATGATTAATTAGTCTTGCTTTTTTAGGAACAGGTGGCATTCCTTGACGAATCACTGGATAATTTGGTCCGGGTGGGATGAGGTGTCCATGATCACGCAGGTTGCCAAGTGGGTTATCCTTCTTTTAATTACTATTGGTGGGGCCCCTAACTCTTGCGGGCTTTCCTATCAATGGTACAACAGATCTCTCTAAATCTTATGGAGGTTGTGTATAAAGTTTTATATTGCCTTTTCTTTTAATAATTTCAAATTAAGGAATCTTTTACGCCTTATATTTTATCAAATGTACTTGATTATTTCTAATCTACCCCCCACATTAATATGGTTTTGGAAAATGTGTAATTCTTGCAAGTTGATGAGATATTTGAACTTAATTTTGGAGGCCATTATTACTTTTATTTGGCTTAACTTTGGGTGGTCGGGTGATGATGATGATCCTGCATGGTGATTGTCATTAGAAAAGACTGTTAGAATGTGTGAATGTCACTATGCCTTTATTAAGCCTCTTCATCCTGTCGGGCATTGTAAAGTTATTTGCAATGGTATTATTTTCGACGTTCTTTTTGTTGTTTGGTTTTGCTTTTTCTTCTAATGTGTGTTGTGGGTCATGATGGGAGATGATTATGTTCAAAGTAAGCCAAACAACTGTGAGGAGTTCCACCAAGATCCCTTGGCTTGGCATTTATGCTCGAAAGGTGGGCTAGCTCCACTTCTGGAAAATCTTGTGGGCCACAATGAGATGTTATCAACCCGGTTTGCTAGCTTTTGGAAGGATCGACAGGTCACCCTAGGTGGCATTTCTTTTGAAGTCAATGAAGAGGTTTTTGGTAGGGCTACTAGCCTCTCCTATGAAGGCATAAAGTATAAAAATCTTACCAAATCATAGGATTTAGTGAATCTCAATGCATTTTTTAAGGGGAATTAGAAGTCGGTGAAAAAGTAGTTTGGCTTCAATCGGGAAGCATTGCCTTAACCTTGGGATAAGGTTTGCCTTGCCATTATGAAGTATGTCACTCTCAAGGGTCGCTTCAAGGTTTAATTTTTCTATCACTTACTGTTGTTAAATCATTTAAGGCATAGGATGCTACTCAGTTTCCCTTTCTTTCTGCTATCCTCTCTAGAAAGTTCCATCAAAGAAACCCAAAAAATGGCCATTAACAACCCTGATTCTCCACCTTTGTTACCTTTGCACCAAGGTCTGATCCACAAAATTTATCATTTCCATTCGGCTTTGGTCCTGCCCAAACCCATCTCGGCTGTGAGGGTGGAAGAATTAGTTTCTCCTAAGGTTAACCCTGATAACTCTTCCTCTGCTGTTTTGATGGGTTCTAAGAAAAAATCCCCTATTCTGGAAGAAGTTCCTGGTACCGATACCATAGCCTCTCCTCACTCGAAGAAAAATAAGATTGTGGCTGGTGTGTCCCAGGTGAGTGCAACAGTTGGG
Source organism: Sequoia sempervirens (assembly GCA_007258455.2). Classification (NCBI taxonomy): domain Eukaryota; kingdom Viridiplantae; phylum Streptophyta; class Pinopsida; order Cupressales; family Cupressaceae; genus Sequoia; species Sequoia sempervirens. The sequence goes on from VDFB02281492.1 coordinate 809,229,602, forward strand.
CTATGTGAGCTGAAAGGTAAGAAGGTTAGCACTCCTACAACTAAGAAGAAAGGTAAAATGGTGTCTCTTCTCCCAAGAGTTCTTCTGGTCTCTGAGGAAGGTAAATTGGATGAGGAAAAAGATTCTAATGGTGATATTGTGGTGGGGGCTAGTTATGATTTAGGGGTGGAGCAATTGAGTGTGAGAAGATCTCATAGACCGGTGCAAAGCAAAAAAGAGGCCCCTATTGACACTATTTCCAATGGCTCGATTAAGTCTAGAGGCAGGGATGAAGGAATCAAAGCTATTGAAAAGAGGAAGGATATTGGACCCATAGAAGACTCTAGTCACTCCTTGGACCTTAACCAAATGTTGTGTGAGGACTCCACTAATTCCTTGGACACTAGGGTTGGTGCTAAAATGGAGATCCAGAGCAAGGAAGAAAAAGTGGATGTGCTTGGAGGGTTGCAGGAGCATGTGACTATGTTGAACCGTAAGGTTAACTACCTGGATCAATTCACTATCAAGTTCATTCGCATGTCATCTCTCACTCTCTTGGATGTGATTAAGGAGGATTTGAACAAGAACACCATGAATGAAGTCCCCAACTAGATTGGGGAGGATGTGTTAAACCTCCTGGTTAAGAAATGGGAGGGTTCAGACAATTAGCTTTCGGGTTTGTTATGGGTTGTGTCTATGTCGTTACTTGGTTGTGTCTGTGTCCATAGTTTGTTGTTTTTGTAATATTTTTTGCTACTTTTTGGCCCTTTGGGCTCCTCGTGTAAAGGGTACAACACCTTGTAAATGCTGCTTATATTATCAAAAATAAAGAAAATCAAAGATTCAATGTTGGAATAGGAAAGAGAAAAGAACCAACCAATGCCATATTCCACAATAAGCCCACCAAGCATGCAAGGAGATGAGAAAGAAGAGTGGGATATGGAAGAAACAATCACATCGATTTCTCCAATCCACTCAATAAAGGATTTCTTGGTGCAACAAAAATAATTGTAGCTAGCACCCACTCCTCGACTAATATAGTTATGAGTGACATGAGCTCCCAGGTAAATATAGCAAACATCTCCTCGCTCCAAAAACTACAACCAAGGGATATTTGCTATGCTAGTGCTAGGGAAGAGATTGTGTTCGCAAGAGAGATTATATGTTAGCACCTAATCATCATTTAGATGTTGTTTCCCCCTTTATAGGTTCATCATGATGGTTTCATCTCATAATTGGCAAGTCAATTTTGCTAGTGCCACCTTGCTTGTACCAATGGTGAGATTTTTCATATTGTTATTGTTCGTATGTCATTGCATTAACATGAAACTTTGTGCTTGTTGGTGTGTAGTATGACATGTCGTACCTTGGTCGTTGGTGTTCTTTCAAAATAAATATTGTTTGATCAACTAATGTCTTAGGCGTGTAGCTTGGGGCATTACACTTCCTCAAAATGACTCAAATTGATTAAGATTTTCCTTTTATACAACATGCTAGCATACAAATTTGAATATTTTTCACTCAAGTCAACAAGTAATGACTAGTTAGAGAGGGATTACCTCAGGGCTATATTGAATTTGATTTTAAAGTTCAAGAGTCCAATTTGTAGTTATAGGTTTGAATCAATTTTAAATTTACCTCTATAAATTTGATTGAAGATAACAAATGAGAAAATTAAAAACTAGTTACAAACCTTCAAACCATGTAAAGTTAGATTAAGAAACAAAACACTTATACACTAATTGTTACACATAAAGCACAAAAATCAAAGTACATACAAAAACTGTTGGCATATGGCTCGTGTGGGCGTGGTTTTTTGTTTTCTGTGTTGTCATTGATGGCAACCGTAGTCATCATTTTGGCCCACAGTTATGCATTCAATTGCACTGGTAGTTAAAGTGGAAAATTGTGTGTTACTAGCAAGACAGGGTATCTGGTCTAATAGCTTCACCGGATCATCACTTCGTGTTGTGGATCACTAAAATTGTTTATCAAGCATGTGGAACACCTTATCATTGAATCTTGTATTGCTGACTTTATGGCTACATGCTTTTGGAGGTCTGGTAGGACATTTTCCATCTATTTGATTGTTAAAAGTTGACTCAGTGTAAATGGTGTGTAGTGGATGTATAAAGTTGAATTATTTTAATTAGATGTTTAATTATGGGTCCTTGCTATTGTGTAGTTGACTTTTTGGATACACATTGAAATTATTTATGTTTTTGAGCTAACAAGTTGCAAATGTTATTAAGTTTATTTGAGTCGACTTGTGGCAATTAATTCCTAGTGAGCAGATATATTTAGATGACCGGTCACATCATTTAAAAGTGTGAAGTTGTGTGTGTGTGTTGTGAATGTCTAAGGTGCATTTGGAGATATCATGCGCAATTTCACTTGTGCATAAAGATTTTGTGTGCAAACTTGAGCAGAACAGAGCAAAAGTTCATTATCAGTCATTAGGAAAAAGTTCAACACCAGAGCCAAATCAAAACTACAATCAAGCATTGGTAGATGCTATTTATTTAGTTCATTTTCTTTTGGATCAATTCCAAATTATTATAAGGGCAGTGACCCTCGATCTTCTAAGCAATGAGCCTGAATGCAAGTGCATTATTATTTTGTAATACTTCTTTTGCATATACTCAGAACTTATTGTGGATTGGCCATCCACCGTGGTTTTTCCCTTACAGGGTTTCCACGTAAAAATCCTTGTGTTATGGTTGTGTGGTTTATTGTTTTTTGTTTCATCATATTAATTTTGGTTAAGTGTATTCAGTGGAATAAGGATGGGGATAAAAGAGTTGAAATTTGCACAACACTGATTCACCTCCCCTCTTAGTGTTGTTTGTTTCCAACAATTGGTATCAGAGCTAGTTCCTCTGAAGAAGTCTAATAGCTTGGGGAGATCTTGGAAAGTCATGGATACAAGAAGTCTTCAACAAAAACTTATGGTGGCCTTGGATGATCTTGACCAGTCAAAATCTGAGATCTGGGAACTGCAAGAAAATCTTACAAATGCAGAAAAATTCATCCAGTCATTGAAAGACAAGATTGATGAATCAAGGGAGAAAATAAAAGAATTATGTGGTTAGCTCAAGTAGAAGAACAAAATTAGTGAAGATGAACAACTTAGTCAAGTCTCGAAAGAAAAAATAGAAGAATGTGAAAAATTTGCTCAAGAAAATGTTTCCTTGAAGCATGAGACAAAATCCATCATGATGAAGATGACTAAAGAGTTAGAGGACATAAAGAGAAATGAAGAAAATGTTGCACAATCCTTGAAAGAGAAGTCTGAACAATGCAACTGACTAGAAAATGAATTGGAGCAATCTAAGAAAAATGAAGAAGAGCTTGATGATCTCAGGGATGAACTTGCTACAACAAATGAGTTCAAGGAAAAATTCAAAGCAAGCTCAGCCAAACTTGATGAGTTAATCAAGGGACAAAGAATTGATGGTGACAAACAAGGTCTTGGATATGAAGGAGAAAGCTCCAGATTTGCTCAATGGAATCCTAGATAAGGAAAACTTAGACAAGCCAACCAAATGAGTAAACATAATAGAAATCCAGTAAGGCAACCTAATGCTCAAAGATTTAATGGTTATTGTTATAATTGCAACAAATTTGGTCATATGGCTTCTCAATGTAGAAGTTGGGTGAACACAAGTAGACCGTCAGTCTCAGGACAATGCTTTAATTGTTACAAGTATGATCACAAGTCAAGTGAATGCAGAACTATGATGCATAACTCTCAAAGAGATGTCAAATGCTATGCATGCAATAGATTTGGACATGTTGCTAACCAATGCAGGTCTAGATAAAGTCAGTGGAACAATTGGCCTAAGCAGAGAAGTGTTGTTTGCTACAACTGCAACAAATTTGGCCACACTTCTAGATTTTGTTGGAATAGAAGAGGTCCAGTAAAATAGAATAAGCAACCAAATGTTAAGGAAAAGGAAAGATCACTACTAATGAGATCAAGTAGATGCAAAAGAAATGGCTAAAGAAGAATCCCTCTACAAAAGAAAATGGATTCACACCAGAAGTCTCTTCTGGTAATATCCCTGGAAACTAATTGTAGGTCTCTACATTAGGGGGAGTTGTCAAGAAAATCATCTAAACCCCCCCGTACAAGTGATTGGTACTAGAATTCAGATAAATCCAGTAGGAAATCGGATATTCTACAGTTATTGTGGAATGAATCTAAAGTACCAATGAAGTTTATTAAAGATCCGCGCAAGAATTGTTTGCCCCAGAATATAAAAGGTTTGAAAGCCTGCAAAATTAGGGCAAGGGCATTTATTGCAAAAAGTAAAAGGTTAGGTTCGATGTAAATAAAAGAATTGTTTTCTCTCTCATTTGTCACATTACATTCAAGATAAAGAAGTTAGAAGTACTATGAGGTGATCCTTGCTAAAGCGAAGAAGTGATTCAAGCTTAGAAGAGAATCTGCGATTGACCTCCATTTCATCTCCAAAAGGTATTTATAGCAAAATTTGTAAATATGTGTATTCGCAATTATGTCTACTCCTCTTTTAGTCAAAGTAAAGGATAGGCCGCATCCTAAGTTCAAATGGCATCCATATAAATCCGTAGACACTGAGCCCTCAGGAGAATTTTCTTCTGTGTCATACAATGTTCTACACATCGAAGATATTAGGGCTTATGTGCATGCAAACATTGAAGATTTGGGTAGTGCGCAACTATTGGAATTATATTCTAATCACATAGTGCAAGAAGATTTCTCTATGAAACTTGAATTCAAAACCCTAGTGGACAAGAAATTTGTGCAATTCGTGAAGTCTCCCATATTTGAGGAGGATGAGTGGGTTTGATACATTATGAGCAGAGTGCATGATGAATTTATGTGGCTAAATATCCCATTTAAGATTACCAAGGAAGCTATTTGCATAGTTATTAGCTTAAGTTCTTCTGGCAGACTTCCAGTATTGAAGTCGATAAAGAATGATGATGTCACTAAAGCGACTGGCTCACACTGGGATAGAAGGGAAATGACTATAAGTCATATTGCCAAAATTGATGTGAGATTTGCATCCATGATCATAAGGTATAAGATTTACCATTCGAGCTGAGAAAATTTTGTATCTGGCACTGCTATTTACAGAGCATATGAGATGATCAAACAAAATGTGGATTATGATCTTTGTGAAGTGCTCAGAGAGCAACTCCTGGAGAATCTGAAGAAAATCAAGAAGGACAAAAAGAATGTGTTCAAATTCAGCAACATGTTAATCTTCCTATACTTTTACTTCTCAAGTGAGGTACTGAGTATTGGAAAAGTTCAATGGAGAAATGATGTTCCAGTAGCAGTACAGATTTGGGAAGTGTTATGTAGTCTTGGTGACTGATAGACCCACAACACAATCCTGTGGGGTCATTTCAAAACATTTAAAAAACAAATGCATGCCAGAGAGAGGATCCCTAAAGTTGTAGTGGAACAGTATAAAGATTATATATGCTTCATGGTGGACATTGATCAATGTCACATGGAAGTAGCTGATCCAAGAACTGTTTGGATCATTCCTATGGGCTATGAAGTGGATGAAAATATACTAAGGGTGTATGCAGATCATTTACTAAATTCTCCACTAGATCCAAATGAATGAATATTCGGCACCTATGCAGAGAAGAGCCTTCAAGTTCATTCAAAACTGAATAATCCTAAGTCTACTAGGAAGGTAAGAAAGGAAACATAAATCATTGCAAAGTAACTGGGTCTTCTAGTTGAGAAATTGAGAAAAATTAGAAGACAAAGGGATGAAGCCAAAGCTGCAAAGGAGAAGGAAAACGCAACAACAGTTGGTTCGGGAACATCTGCTCGTAACACTAGAACAACTAGGAGTTTTCCTGCATTATATCCAAATAAGGTCAAAGCCTCTAGAAGAGGAAAGAAAAATAAAAGTTCAAGGACATATAAAGCTGCATCCATAGATGAAGAAGAGATAGACTCAGAAGAAATAGTGAGGGAATTGAAGGAAACCAAGAGTCATGTTGTCAAGCTGAATAAAAGGAAGCCTTCTGGAAAAAGTGAAGGAACTCAAAAGAAGTCCAAAACTACCAAATCCAACATGTCATTAAAATAAGTAAAAAATGCAACAATGGTTGATGGTAATCTCAAGCCACTATGTGACCTATATGAGTTCTTTGATGATTTTGGTAAGTTAACTCTTGAAGAAGTTGTTGTTAAGCATTTGAACGTTTTCAATAAGACTCTTGTTGAAATCATGTTTGGCTTGCCCACAAGCCTATATAAAGCTTTGGAATCAAGAAGGGTGAATGCTAGGACAGAGGAAGAAAACATGAGGAAAAGAGTCCTTGCTGACTTGTGCCCAGAAATGGGAATTGAAGAATTGGATTCACTTCTTCTATTTAAGTTAAAAATAAATTCAGAAGCAAGTCAAGAGTCAATAAACTCATGATTGGTAACACCGATGCTATTATGAGTGAGACCAAGTCAATTCTGGAAAGGGTCTTGTCAAAAGAAAAAGGTAAATATTGAAGAAGTCAATATTGAATAGGCTCAAAGTCATGATGAAATGAATGTGGAAGTGAGTAAGTCAGAAGGAGGAAATGAAAATGATGTGAACATTAATGTATCTAATCCTCCAATATTTGAGGATATTTTGACTTCCCCCAATGATATAAATACTGAGACACCTATTGTGACTAAGGTCCAAAGTGAAGTGGTAGCTGATGTGGAAGAAGTGTCTGGTAATGAAAAAGAATTTCCAAACGTCATTCCGGAAGCTCAATCTAAAATTGACAAGGGAAAGAGTCATGAGATCAGTCCGAACATAGGTAAAGGAATCTCTGTTAGAGCAGAAGGTAGAATCAGACTCTGATTTTGATGAGAGCTCAATCAACCTATCCACCTTGTCTCCAATCCAGATGTTGAAAGTTGCCAAAATAACTCAAGACAAAGCCAATGAGAAAATATTGAAATCTCATATTGAGATAGTGAGTTGTTGAAACTCGCATCTGAAGCTTTACATAAACTGATGCCTACCCATGTTATGGATCCATTTGGATCCCCATCTAGCGAGTTAAAAGTATTGATAAACTCTATAGACTCTCATTTCAAGTCTTTTAAGGTTTCAGCTCAGATTCAAGTAAAAAAGGAATTCAAGGAGGAACGGATTGGAAGCCTAACCAAATTAATTGCCAAGGATAAGAATCTACTAGAAACTTGTATACAAAATATCCAAGGTGTTATAACTGAAGGAGGAAATATCTACAAATCCTACCTAATCTTGTCAAAATTTACTGCGACAAATGAGAAAAAGATCAAAGATATTGAGCAACAACTGGCTATTATTTCCAACACCTTTGATCCTTTGACTAGTAGTATGTGTCATCAAGACAGTCAAGTAATATCTTTGCTTGACCAATTAAAGACTCTGAAGCTTGAAAATGAAAGGGTTATTAGCAAAGTAAGTGAATTCAAGAGGCTGATAAGTCAAAAAATTGAGATGATGGGAAACACTCTGAAAGAACCAAAAAGTGTTGTGACCACTCCTAATCCCATAGCTTTGGAAGCTACAAAAACCACAACTTATCTTCTATGTGGTCATATTATCATTCTGGAGAGTTTGAGGAGTATCTGGGACTCAAAATTAGAAGGACTGAAGAATGTCTTGTAGACATCTTCACATTTTTGTAAGTCTCTAGATATACTTGTACAATTTTGCAATTTTGGTTTACCCAATTTTGTCATTGATGCCAAAGGGGGAGAGTGTATGTAAAAAATGCAAACATATTCTTAGGGGGAGTAATATTTTGTAGTGGAGCAGTATTTTGTATTTTGGCAAAGTGTTTATCAATTTCGACACTTGGTCATTTTTCACTAAGTGTTTCCATCAATGCCAAAGGAGGATATTTTTTGGCATATGGCTCGTGTGGACGTAGTTTTCTATTTTCTGTGTTGTCATTGATGGCAACTGTAGTCATCATTTTGGCCCACAGTTATGCATTCAATTGCACTGGTAGTTAAAGTGGAAAACTATGTGTTACCAGCAGGATAGGGTATTCAGTCTAATAGCTTCATCGGATCATCACTTTGTGTTGTGGATCACTGAAATTGTTTATCAAGCATGTGGAACACCTTATCATTGAATCTTGTATTGCTAACTTTATGGATACATGGTTTTGGAGGTTTGGTAGGATATTATCTGTCTATTTGCTTGTTAAAAGCCAACTTAGTGTAAATGGTGTGTAACAGATGTATAAAGTTGAATTATTTTAATTAGATGTTTAATTATGGGTCCTTGCTATTGTGTAGCTGAATTTTTGGATACACATTGAAATTATTTATGTTTTTGAGCTGACAAGTTGCAAATGTTATTAAGTTTTGTTGAGCCAACTTGTGGTGATTAATTCCCGGTGAGTGGATATATTTAGATGACCGGTCACATCATTTAAAAGTGTGAAGAAGTTGTGCGTGTGTGTTGCTAATGTATAAGGTGTATTTGAGTGATATCATGCACAGTTTCACTTGCGCATAAAGATTTTGTGTACGAACTTGAGTAGAATAGAACAAAATTTCATTATTAGTCATTAGGACAAAGTTTGACACCAAAGCCAAACCAGAATTGCAATCAAGCATTGGTAGATGCTATTTATTTAGTTCATTTTCTTTTGGATCAATTCCAAATTATTGTAAGGGCAATGAGCCCCCATCTTTTGAGTAGCGAGCTCTAGGCAGTGAGCTTGAATGCAAGTGCATTCTTATTTTGTAATACTTCTTTTGAGTATACTCATAACTTATTGTGGATTGGCCATCCACCATGGTTTTTCCCTTATAGGGTTTCCACGTAAAAATCCTTGTGTTATGGTTGTGTTGTTTATTGTTTTCTATTTCAGCATATTAATTTTGGTTAAGTGTATTCAGTGGAATAAGGATCAGGATAAAAGAGTTGAAATTTGCAAAACACTGATTCACCCCCCCTCTCAGTGTTGCTTGTTTCCAACAAAAAAATAATAAGAAAGAATGCTAGTTGTATAGAGGCCAATAATTGTACAAGGTCCAATTGTTTTTATAACACTTGTGTTTATAATATTCAATATTACCACATATTTATACTATATTATAAATAAATTAGTCCACATGTAAATAAAAAAATAACCAAATGTTGGTCAAGATGGACCCATACTTGAACACATGAAAACCTATAAATGTTATAAAAAAACATAAATACATTCATTAACACGTGAAATAAATAAATTTTTGTGTCAAATAAAATATCATAACTATCCACTATAAGTTTGTCATTTATAGAATAAGATGTTCATTTAATAAAATAACACTCATTTAAACAAATATTGTTATCATACTGAAAAAATATTATTCTTATGTGTACAACTATTGGGGTAGCAATGTATATGCATTGGAGTATTTCATATTAATAGTCTTTCCTATCACAAATATAAAAGGTGAGCACAATATGATTCCTTTCATATTAATAGTCTTTTTTTATCGTAAATACTTTGTATTTTTCCATGTAATGTGAAAGATTGTCAAAACATTTTAGTGTTCAAGTATTGGTCCATTTTTGTTGGATATAAGTTGTATTTTAAATCATAATGTGTTTTTTTATAACAAATAGTTTTTTGTGTTCAACTATTAGTCCATTTGTGTTGGATAACAAAGATTTATGGTTATCGATAGGTATTTGGTCCATTTAGGTTGCATATAAGTTATATTTTAAATAAAAATATGATATCCTACAAGAAACAAATGACACTTTTTTGTTCAACTAGTGGTACCATGATTAAGTTTCGATCGAATCTTTAAAAAGTCTAAAATTTTAGATACTTCTCATTAGACGTGTTGATGTGATATGTTGCGTGATGAGTCACACTTCTAGACCTTAGTTATAGATAGATAAGAGGTCAATCCACATTAAAAAAACCAAAGGTTCTACAATATTCATTCTATATTTTAAAAAACAAAGGTAGTAAGATATTCCATACAACCGCTACATGCTCACAAAGTTAACCTGGATGATAAATGACCCTCTCCTCTAGATTTTCAAATCTCACACTAAAGGAAGTGGCCTTCCACAAAAAATTTAATTAGATATTTAATAGTTTTGAACTTGTCCCACGTGTGCAGGTTGAAGACAAATATAATGCTATTTAATTATGTAGTGAATGAATGTTTTTAATCACGTCCACGAGGCCAAGTAGCCTATGGGACCCACAAGTAGCCAGCGAAGAAACTTGAACCCCCCAAAAACCTATGTTTCCTTTTCTTTCTACATCTTGGATCTTCTGTTGTGTATCTTGACCAGAAAATCTACAAACCTTATTATCTTCTCTTTTTCAAACAAATCACCCAAATTGTTCCCTTTTAATGTCTCAATATAATTGATTTGGATGTCCTTATAAGATGAACATTCCCTGATGTAGTGCCATTCTGTTTCAACCACTTATTGCGTGCAATATCTACACCTTCTGTCTACCCACTCCTCTTTAGGTATCATCCATCTTCCGGTCTCACATCTAAGCTGGTGCAAACTTGTTCTTATCTGAGCTATTAACATTTTTGCTTTCCATTTTATTTCCATTTTGATGTAGGTCTTTTGTGTATGGTCATGTGTAGGGTTAAAATGTTTGACATAGTATTCCTTTTTCCTCCCAAGTGGCCCTTTCCACATGCTTTCTTTGAACTTTCTTTGCACATACCTTTTTATTTCCCCATTGTTATTTGGACACTCACTTATGCTAATACCCCACTTGCTCATCCATTTGATATTTTGTTTCATCCATGTGCTATTTCTTCTATCTAATTTTTCATTAGCTGCCATTTTTGGCCAACAATGAGTCTCCATGTTATCTAGTCTTCTTAGATAGCTTAGCAACCAAAACATAGCAGACGCTTCAACAGGGAAAGCCCCGGCCTTAGCTAGAACAATCTCATAAGGGAGAGTAGATTTAATCCTGAGACTATGTGTGATTAAATGTTTTTGCAATCTCTCTATCTGTCTCCATTTTTTTGTTGAGGTGTTGCTACCCCAAACTTCACATCCATATAGTACCACTGGAACAACTAAAAGCCCAAAAAGAGTTTTCTTTGTCTTCCAATCCCATAACTTGGCTCTTCTGCATCTATTTTGCAATGAGTGCAAAGCTTTCCATCCCCCTTATATCCTTTTTGCTCTACACGTTTCCCAACTGAGTTTGTTGTGGAAATCAAGGCCAAGATACTTATATTCATTGACCACCTGTAAGGGGTTGCCTTCAAAAACAAATTCCTTATGAACCTTCTTTCTCTTCAAGGTAAAGATCATGACCTTAGTTTTGGTTGTGTTCACTTGCATCCCCACCTAATGACAAAAGAGCTCTAGTGCTTTTAAGTGCTCCTTCAAATCTTGTGCTATTTTTTCCATTAAGACAAGATCATCCACATATAAGAGCAACTTTATAACACAATTGGTCAAGTAGACCCATCCCCCACCAAACTTATCGATCCACTCATCTAATTTGTTAATGTATATCGCAAATAATGTAGGGGATAAAGGGCATCCCTGCTTGACTTCGATAGCACTTCCAAAACATTCTGAAAATCCTTGTTTGGTTCAAATTTTGGCCCAGACATGCTCATACAACCTATGAACAATAGCTCTATAGTGTATTGGAATTTCCAATTCTTCCATCCTACTCCATAATTTGCTCCTATGAATCATATCAAAAGTTTTCCTGAAGTCAACAAAGCAGCAAAAAACCTCCTCTCCCTATTTATCCCAAACCTTCTTGATCAAGTGTCTAAGAGTCATGCAATGATCAATAGTAGAATGTTTTGGCCTGAAGCCCACTTGCCCTTTTGTGCGCTTTCCCTCCTTTTCCGCCCAAGCACTGATCCGCTTTTCTATCATGCTCTCAAAAAGTTTACCAAAAGAGGGTTGATCATTATAGTGTGGTAATTTGAAGGGTTGTTGATACCACCACTTTTGAGCAGGGGGATAACAACACTAGTCATCCAATTTGTTGGAAACCCTTACTGAAGGACCTCATTGAATATTTTTTTTAATATGAGGCATGGGAGCCTCCAATCCCCATTTTAAGTGTTCTGCTTGTAAACAATCTATGTCTCAAGCTTTACCCATTGCCAACTTCTTTATTCATTCTTTAATGTTATCCAAAGAAAAAAGTGTAACCCTTGAGTTAATTATTGGAGGGCTATCTTTATCTTTCCCCCTCTCATAAAGTTGCTTTGCATACTCTAACCATTCAAGATCTATAATATTGTTCTCTTTATTCGTGTCTTGTTGCTGCAATTCCCTCCAAAAGCCTCTTGGATTGTGCCTTCCAAGTAATATTAACTCCTTCCTTCTAGTTTGCATATACACTTCTTTTTTTAGTCTAACCAGCTTTACATATTCTTTGTTATTACCCCATTTTTTAGCCCTTTTCTTTGTTGCTTTACAATCCTCATCGTACCATGGGTTTGTTGGAAAGCTATTTTTATTACTTTTTTTAGGCCTAGACCTTTTGCAAGAGTTGAGGGCCTTGAGAATAATAGAGGTCAGCATGGTGCTGTCCATACTTTTTTTATTTGAGTTGATCATCCCATTGGTTCCCACCTCGTGCAACTGTTTTTCCAGCATTGTTAGGAAGGTTTCTTGGTTTTCATGCGTCAAAATGATTGAACCTTGAGTAGCTTCTTTCTTTTCATTATGCTGCATCATCTCTTGCCATTGAGTACCATTTTGTATGCTAATTTTCACTTGTATTGGATTGTGATCGGAATTCATTTCTATGGGGCACTCCTTTACCTCTATGTCTATTAAACTTGTCACGAGTTTCTTTGAGCTTATAACATAGTCCATCACACTTTGACCATTGTATGTGTGACATGTGATGTTCTCAGAACTAGGCCACATTTTTAAACCATTGCATATAAATAAATCATACAAGCTGCACATTCCTGATAATTATGCCCCATATTGTGTGATATCCCCTTTTCCATCTTGAGATAATCTTTCCCACTTTTGGTTCCCTTCCTGTTCTAGCCATAAAGGGTTGTCCCCTATTCCCATCCCAATATCAAGGCAAAGAGACTGGTTATTTGCAGTTCTAGCATTAAAGTCTCCAATTAGAACGATTTCACCTTTGTGGTTATATGCTGTTATATCCTTTTTCAAGGCTGCATATGGGTCTTCTTTGTCTAATTTCTTCTTCTTGTAGAATTTTGAACCATGGGGAGCAAAGTAACATGCTGCAAGATAAATTATGCTCTCCACTAACTCTATTTTTATCCATATGTATTGCTTATTTGGATCTTCCTTTTCAACTTGTATGATTTTTCCCTAAGAGTCTCTTACTAAAATTGTTACCCCTCCATATCCCTTGCCACTTTCGGTTAACTCATTCCAAATTGACATCTTTGTGTAACCTTCAAAGTTCGGAACCTTGCAGCTCTCATGCTCATGTGTTTCAAGGAGGGCAATTATGTCCATCCCCTCAGCTATGGGCCCTAAACTAGGCCCCCTCCTCCAAGGATAGCCCCTATAGTTCCAACTTACCAATGAGAGGTGTGCCTGGGGGCCCCGCCTTCCTATTTATTATGTGTAGTTTTGTTGCTGAACTGAGCTCTCCCTCTATACATCCAAGATTTATTACCTGCATTTCTTGTTGCTACCACTTTTGCCCATTATTTTATTCTCTCTTCCAATTGTAGTGGGGTTAGATCTTCATCTATGTAAAAATATTTTAGGGGTGCGGTGGTGAATAAGCAGGAAAAATATCTAGCCTACGGCAATAGCGGGACAATATCCTCGGGTCGTGGCTGTGGATAACTCATTATAAACCTCCCTCAACGCAGCTGATAATGGGTTTTGATTAATTAAACCTGTCATCAACAATGAAGTGGATGCTCTGCGCATCATCTCCTCCTCCTCCTCCTCTATGTTTATCAGTTTACACAAGGTCATTAGAATACCATTCTTTCACACGGTTGAAAAGAAACAAATCTTACATTCCTCCCCTAAAATCCCGCATATTTTGCGCTCTTCAGGCGGGAATTGTAACCCACCAAACCCCCGCTGCAATTGCACTGGAAGACAAATGCCAAGAAATTAATTCAAGTCCTGACACCTCCACTGATGAAATCAACCAAGGCGTGTTTTTAAGGAAGCAAAATGCAAGGCCCCTGTCTTTGCTTTACTCTGAAACTTTACATGAAGAAGATGAAGAACAAGAAGCCACTTTGGCGAATATTGGGAAGAGCAAGCTTCAATTAGAGGATGTCGGCACAATCGCAAGTAGAACCCCCAGGTTTCCTGGAAGAGTTGGTAGTAGTCCAAAGGTGGAGAAGGTTAGAGAATTAGACGAAGAGGCGTTGAAAGAAGCATTGCGTATCAGAAGAGTAAGAACTATAGAATTATTAAAGGAAGCAATGGTTGCTTCGAAGCTGAGTCAGAAGTATTCCGATAATTTGATATCCCACTTGGATGGATTTGTAGATTACATTATAATCAGAGCTGCATCCACTAAAAGCAACTCAGACTTTGCCACTGCAAATTTTACTACTCGTGCAAGGTTCTGCGTCAAACATTCAGGGGTTGTCGAACTCGTCAAGTGAGTTGCTACTTTGCATTTCCATTTAATTTATTAAATTGATTTGTAGTTTTTTGTTATGATAGTGTAACATCATATTCATCCAGGACTTACACCTAGCCTTGTCTATTGGGTTACACAATGCTCAGATAGATGTGGCGGTTTACCCAATTTAAACACTCAACTTTTTAATATATTTGCATTTTAGATTCTGCCTGGAATTGCATCTGGTAGTTTTCTTGATGTAAACACTCAACATTTGTGTATATATATATATATATATATATATATAAAAAAACTTTTAACATGTCAAATTCACTCATGACGTGCACTTGGCCTTGTCCTTTGGGTATGCAATTCCAAGAATTGACTATGATAGTTTACCTGATTTAAATATGCAACATTTGTACATATTAGGATTTAACATGGCTCATGGTGATTTGAATGTGGGTCTTATCTATGAATGCTATAATTATTCACCTCGAGCTTATCTTGAACAAGTTCTTACTTTGCATTTCACTTTCTATCATTGCTGGATTGTACCCTTTGATGATTTAAAAGTTGAAATTTCTACAAATTAGCATTGAGTTATCGGTTCGCCCTAGGGCTTGGATCTTGGTCCGGTCCGACATGAGTTTGGGGTTCGGGTTCGGTCCTCTGTGGGTTCGGATAGGGTCCGACCTTGCTGAACTTGGGCAAACCTGTTATGCCTTGCATAACCACCCAATTTTTGTTTTTGGTCAAAATGGGTCTCCCTTTTGTTTGTTTGTCCTTGGTGTTCTTGTTTGGGTCTTAGGAGTTGATCTTTTTCCTCCTAAGTCCTTGTTTTTGTTGCTTTGTGGGCTCGAGTCATGGGCCGGAACATGTACTTGTTCCTTTTCAAAAGGATAAGGGCCTTGTTCATGTCCCGATCCTGGCCTTGTCTCTTGCCTTGTTTGTTTTCTATGTTCTTTCGGGTTTGGCTTGCGTGTCGACATTGACACTTGTTGCTTTGTGGGGTGCTAGTTTTTGTTCGTGTCCCGGTCTCTGTTTCCTTTTTGCTTTGTGCGTTCTGTTCTTGTTGGAGTCAGGTTTCGAGCCGAAAATGGAACCAAGAACTTTTTAAAGTTCTTGTTCCTATTTCTAACCCGATCCCGATGTCTGACCTCTTTTCGTGTCTTTGTTCGTTGCGGGATCAGGTTTTGGAACGTGACTTGAACATTGCACCTTTTCAAAGTTCTAGTTTCTTCTCATACCCTGATCCCGGTTCCCGTTTTGTTCTTTCAGGATCGCTCTTCGGACCGTGACTGAACTTTGAACTTTTCAAAGTTCTCATTCCTTCTAGAGTCCCGATCCCTGTCCTCGTGTTGTTTCGTTTGTTCGTCAGGTTTGGGTTGTGGGCTATTGACTGAACTTTGCACCTAGTGAGGGTTTGGTCTCGGTCCATGTCCCGACCCCGATTTCCACTTACCTTCTTGAAGATGAATGAGAATTCTTTATAAGGAGCTCAATGCAAGCCATTTGGATCATGTCTTAAGTTATTCTATTTTCATACTTGTGTGATAAAAACTAAGTGCTTGCATTGCTTGAGGGTTTGAATACTCTAGGGTACTAGTTTCGGTTGTGGAAGATCAACCCTAGCTGGAATTTGAGAGGGAGATACTTCAATCTTCCATTTGAGCAAAATTTCATGGTCTATGACCAAATTTTGGTGAGTCAAGAAATTTGATTTTGGTGGAGATATTCGCAGATTTAAAGAACAGTTCCAGCCATTAGTAATTTCAATTTTTGGAAGACAAATTGGGCGAACTCTTGATGTGCATTTTTCAGTTTGTGGCAAATCGAATATTGGCAGTTGAAGGATGATTTTTATAAGGGAAGCATCTTGCATCTCAGCTGGTGCGATTTTGAGGATTGAAGGCATATTTAAAATCGATCTTGTTTGAAGAGGCGTCGCTGGTCAACAAGGAATAAAGGCGCTGCATTTTTGGCACAAGGAAAGATGATTTGAGGAGTTGACTTGGTTTAGCACTGCTGGCATCATTCTATCAAAGCATCAAATCGGGTTCCTTATTTCAGTTGTATACATTACATTGTAGTGGCATTTTACCTCTCTAAGTCGCTGGTCTGTCAGATATAATCGCTGTCATACAGTGGCAGTGTTCATGTAATTTTGCATTTATATGTTAATCATATCAGCATGTTATAGCGCTGCCAGTAGGTCTGAGTTTGTCATTATTTTGCATTGCAAAGTGTCTCTCATAAGGTGTGAACAGTATTGTAATAGTTTGAGCTTCAAAACAGCAAATAAAGATTGAAATTTCATGCCAATTGTTTGTAAAAATGACCAATTGCTGTAGCTGTGCATTTGAGTAGCTGCATTTCATTTACAGTCATATGATCTTGAAAAGTAAAAAAACATTGCATTGCTTTCTCTTTCCATTTCAGTTATTAGTAGATTGCAATTAGAGTCATTCATGTTCATGATATCATCCTATGCATCAAAAATACCAAAAAGAAAACAAACAGCAGTTGAAGGAGTTGCAAGACAAGTGTTTGACATAATTTTTGGATATCAAAATCAGAAAATTAAGGACAGTTTTGGCAAGGGTCCTTACACGAACCCTCAAACTTGAACTTGAACCCAAACCCGAACCCGAACTAGTATCTTAGAATTAGCATTTAACTTGTGTTTTGGGGATTTGAACATGGGTCTCCTCTATGAATTCCTTGATTATTTGACTTGAGTTTATCCCATTCAACAAGTTCTTACTTTGTATTTTATTTTCTCATAATTGTTGGATTTTCCCCTTTGATCGATTTAAACACTAAACATTTGTACATATTAGCATTCAACACATCTCTTGAGGTTTTGAATATGGGTCTCCACTAGGAGTGCACTGATCATTTAACTTGAGCTTATCCCTTATGGCAAGTTCTTACTTTTGTCATGTTCCTTGCTCCCTGAGGTTGACATGCAACACTTCAATTGCAAATGCGCCCAAGATTACAAGTTCATCCTGTACACAAGGTGAAATGCGCCCAAGGTTGTAGGAGTCAAACAGGTCAAACGTTTTTATCCTCCTCACCCTCTAAAATGCGCCCAAATGCATGCATGTGAGGACAAAATAAAGAAGGCTTAGAGTCACTCTTGAGGCGTTGTCTTGAGCTTATCCACTAAACACATCAAAATGCGCCCAAGGGGAAAGAAAAATCAAGAAGTCAAAGATCTCGTCCTCCTCTCTATACAAAATGCGCCCAAACTTGTGCATGTGAAGACAAAAACGTAGAAGACGAAGGGTCACAAGGCGTGGTGGCAAGTTTGTCCTCCTCCTACATGAAAATGCGCCCATGTTTGGATGTGAAAAGTAATTAAGGGTGGTAATTGAGGTGAAGAATATTACCAAGGCATGGTGAAAGGTGTAAATGTTAGGCGTTATCCTCCTCCACCCTCAGAATGCGCCCAAGGTGAGTTAGGCGTGATTTTTCTCCAAGAGTGTTGGGCGCCTAAGGTGATATTAAATATCTTGAGGGCGTTAGAATTTTTCAAAGCGTGTGAGGTGGTGTATATTGGAAAATTATTTCAAGGTGTGTGGCGTAATTCTAATCCCTCTTCAAGTGCTATATGCGCCTAGGGAGATGGGAGTCATAAGGCGTTAAAATATTTGAAGGTGTTGAGAATAAAATGCTAAGTGAATTGTGCGCCTAGATTGAGGGGAGTTATAAGATGTTAAAATATTTTCTAAGGGGTGATTTTAGAATATCTTGAAGGCGTTAGAAATTTTAATAAAATTGCCTTTCAAGTGTGAAGTATGAAGTGAGAAATAAGGCGTGCCGGGAATGAGTAAATTCTTCCAAACGAAGTTGATAAAAAATTCCTCTCCACTGGCAAACAAAATTTTTTTAAGGCAAGTTCTCAAAATGCAAGATGATTAAAATATTTCTAAGGCAAATTATTTTCTTCTTAGAAAATACGCCTAGAGCCTCAGGGTGGTGAAGTTTTCCGGAGCACGAGCAACTTTCCTCAGAGACGCAGTCAGAGACGATGATATTGCAAGGTGATTCAAAATTTTCAAGAAGTCAGAGCAACACATAGTGATCACAGGCGAAGAACGAGTTTAAATGATGAAAATAACATTTTTCTAAGGTTCAAAATTGAAAAATTAAATGAACCCGTTCGTTGGGTACCCATGAATTTGAGACATTCTGACGAAAATTTTCTTCTGGGTACTGGACGTTTGTGATGAATGGTGGATTTCCAAGTCTTTCAAGCTTCGCCGACACTTTTTCAGTGAAGAATTTAATCAGTGCTCAAATTGTGAATTTTCCTAAGGGAGAATTTTAAATTTTCTGAGGCAAAAATGAATAAAATGTGTTTTCAAAGTGAATTTTCTTCGAACAATGAATCTGAAGGGAGTTGCCTAGATAATTTTGATTAAATTCTTCGAAGATGAATTTTCCAGAGCAGAAGAAAAGTTGAATTCGATTTCAAATGACAGAGCTCCGGCTGGTGAGTAAAAAAATGATGAATTTAAATTAATTTTTCGAAAAGGAATTCAAAAACGCCAGTCAAAGTCAAGTTTCTAGAAGAATAATATTCCCAACGACTGGAGACAAGTGTCATAAGCACCAGAGAGGGAAAGTTCGAATTCTTGAAGTGGAGTAGTGGAGTCTAATGGCACTGGCTAAAATTAACTTCTTCTAGAATTCGAATTCTAGCTATAAAATGAGCAAGTTTTTCACTTGTTTTCACAACTGAAGAAGGCGAATTTGCTCTGAGAGTGAGGCATTGCAGTGAGTTGCTGAGGCTTGAAGGAATTCAAAATTTGCTAAGTCTGAGTGAGTTGCTGAAGCTTGAAGGAGTTCGAAATCTGATTGTTGCTGAGAAGGAGACGCCTTGAGTTGCTGAAGTAGAAGTGCGCACTTGCTGGTTGGAGAGTTTGAAATTGTTGAAAGCTTGAAAGGTACGACTTGCTGGTTGAAAATTGTTTGAAG
>VDFB02281492.1:809249231-809337519 GCA_007258455.2 Sequoia sempervirens
AGATGGGGGAGGGAGAGAGTGTGTGAGGGAGAGGAACACAAAGGGAAGGAGGAAGATTGGGAGATTAAGAGGGAGGGAGAGTGAGAGGGAATGAGGGAGGGAGAGGTAGAGATGGGGAGAGGTAGAGATGGAGAGAGGTAGAGAGAAGTATATAAGGAACGATAGATAGAGAGGGGGGAGGAGGGAGGGACACATATAGAGATAAGTAGAGAGGGGAGGAGGGAGGGATAGAGGGAGAGAGAAGTGTGATAAAGATAATGAGAGAGAGAGAGGAGAGAAGGAGGAAGGTGGAGAGATCGAGAGAGAGAGAGGAGGGAGGGTGAGAGATAGGCAGAGATTGATAGGTTAGATAGAGATAATTGGAGAGGGAAGGTGGTTGGGATGAAGGAAGAGAGAGAGAGAGGAGGGAGGGAGAGAGAGAGGTAGAGAGGGATAGGTTAGATAGAGTGAAGTAGAGAGGGAAGGTGGGTGGGAGGAAGGAAGAGAGAGAGGGGGAGATAGAGAAAATTAGATAGGGAAGGAGGGAAGGAGGGAGGTATGGAGGGGGAGAGAGAGGTTAGATAGATAGAAGTATAGAGAGGAGAGAGTGAGAGAGAGAGGTCTAGAACATAAGGGATAAAAAATGAGTGAGATAGAGAGAGAAAGATGATACAACTTGCTGATTACTGAAATTTGACCTCTTGATTATTGAAACTTGACATGCTGATTACTGAAATTTGACTAAGTCTAAATTTTTTGAGATCTTCCAAAAACTATAATTTGCATTATAACTCCTAGAGATACAAAACCACTCTCAAACATCTTGAAACTACATACATGAAATATAACTTAAAGTATAAGAAAGTAAATGTACATATGTAAATGTCAACTTATACTTAAATGTTTATTTCATGTATATAGTTTCCCTGACAGATAATAAGAAGAAATAGACAAGAAAAAGAGAAGAAAAAAAATTCAATGTAGCTCGAAACGTGAGCACATTATAATGCTCTCGCGTTTTGGATTTTTTTTTTAATTTAAAAAAAATGCACATTTTTTGAAATTAAAATGTGTGCATTTTTTAAAATTTAAACCATAACACAAGTGTGTTATAACGTGCTCACATTATGGCTTGGTAATGAACGGTCATAGGCTCGATCATTGCCAAGCCATAACGTGAGTTTGTTTTACTATAATGCGCTCACATTTTCACTATTTCAGGATGAAAAAGTAAATTGGCCACAAATTGGCTACCCATCTTTTTGCACCCACCCCTAATTTATTCTCACGCACTTAAGCTAAACTTAGGAGTGTTTTTAATGCTTTATTAGTTGAGCTAATATTAGATCATTATGTATCATCTCATGTGATGTTGAAACTTGTCATGATCTAATCCCTTTCTCATTTAGGGTTTTTCTCTTATAAGCACTCAACCCTCATTGTAATTATCTTGAGCTTTCGTATCTTCTTGAGAGTCTCTTGCTTTTGTAGCTTTTTCTTATTGAGGAATATTGCATATTAAACTCAGGAGTGTTTTTAATGCTTTATTAGTTGAGCTAATATTAGATCATTATGTCTCATCTCATGTGATGTTGACTCTTGTCATGATCTAATCCCTTTCTCATTTAGGGTTTTGCTCTTATAAGCACTCAACCCTCATTGTAATTATCTTGAGCTTTCATATCTTCTCGAGAGACTCTTGTTCTATAGCTTTTCTTGTTGAAGAATATAGCAATTCTTTTTTGTAAATCTCTTATGTGGAAGGTGTATTTGTTTGTTGTTTGATCCAATGGCTCATGGTTTTGTGCTTGTTTGACATTTCTAACAATAAGTCTAAAACTACATCTCATAGGGGTATTAGTAGTAAGACACTAGGTCTAAAGCTCATATGATATTCAAAACACTTAGGTAAGCCTACTATGCAAGGAAAGGTACTGTACAATCACAAAAAATTAAATAAAGTGTAAAATTAGGAAACAAACCTCACAAAAGACTCAAAGATAGACCTATGATCCAAATCTGGGTGAAATTTGACTAGTCTAGGGCATATTACACCCTAGAATGGCAACGCAATATTATTGGATTCCAAATTTGGATGTTTTCTACAATATTTATGTATCTTATTCTATGATTGTTCAAGTCTAACAGTGAATAAATTTCTAGCAATTAACAAAAAATATGATTTTACAATATGAAATATAACTATGCAAGCAACTTTCAAAATTTGAAACCAATGAATGCAATTTTCAAATTATAAAGTACATAAAGTACATAAATTGAATGATCCTAACTTGAAAAATCTAGAAATTGAGATATTTTTATGTTTTTCCAACAATAACAATGCACTTTTTCACTATATTCATATGCCTAAATGATCACTTTGAACATCTGTAGATTCAATTTCAGATTTGATATTACCTAATGTTGATTTATCAATGCAAACATGAATTAAATCTACTTTGTAATGTCTAAAATTAACCCTATATGTCTTTTGGATGCAAAATGCAATGAAATATTTTTCTTTTTCAATGTTTTTATGACAATTAGGTATGCACTAATGATGAATACAAACACCCTAAGATCTAATTCAGATTTGAAAATGGCATGCTTTAGATTTTAGAGGGTTTAAAGTGTAAGAAACAATCAGGCTCACCAAAATTTTGGATTGGAAAAAGGATTCAAGGGTATAAACCACACTCTTCCCAATTGATTTTGTGAATTAAAGGTGATCACAACACCTACTTGACTACAAAACTTGATCAAAGAGCCAAAATGGTGGATCAAAGCTTTAATATAGTGTTTTTTTGTGTGTGATGATGATTTAGATGACTTTTAATTGACTAATTTTTAGGATGCAATGATCTAACTATGAAAGCTATAAAAATGTAGTATTTTGTTATGAATTTTGAGAAATTAAATGCAATAAGACAAAAATAGGATCAATAAATGTAGAGGCAAACACATAAGAAATTTATAAACTTGAGCTTGAATTCACTAGTTTAGGGAACAATGCACCCTAGACTATCCTCTTTTTTTGTTACACCCCATTGTGCGTTTACCTATTTACTATTACCATGATTGGTTAAACTAATGAATATATGAATGTGCGTATAATTTTGATTGAAATATATGTGTTTGTACTTTGTTTATATGTAACATTGAGAAAATGATGAATGAATGCTAATTTAATATTCTGATTATGAAATGTATAATGTAAATGATCATTTTGATGAACAACTAACTACTATTGCAATGTTCTAAGTTGAATGCAGATACATGGATCAAGCCTCTGAAAGAGAGGGGAAGTATCACTCAGGAGAAGTGACTGGCCGAGTAACCCTTAACGAAGCCTAATTGAGATTTTTCACACACTCACATATAGTAAGTTCTAGTTGTGTCACAGTTCAAGAAATTGGTAAGTCACCCCTTAGTTTTGTTTGTGTATGAATTTGAAAGGATTATATTTCTATTGTGAATGTTCTTGTTAGTGATAATTGTTGAGTCTCCTTTGTATATGTGAGCTCTTTCTTATGTTTTCTTTATTTAATCGATGAGATATATATACATGAAATGTATATATATGTATATATGTACATGTCAACGATAAACCCATACACATGAGTTAATACATACATGAGTATATGTAGGTAGACATACCTGCACATGCTCATGGGCGGATTGCTCATGGGCATGAGGGTATCGAATGGACAATGAGACATATATATAGACATACCTACACATGCTCATGGATGGATTGCTCATGGGCATGAGGGTATTGAATGGACAATGAGACATATATATAAATATATGTATATATACACCACATGCATATATGTCTATAAGTTAGCAAACATATGTGATTTATTGTATAAGAAAATGTATATATGAGATATATGCATATATACATATATATACACATATTGATATACACATATGTGTTGACGTGATGGAACGTCCATACGAGTATATCAATATATGTATATATGCGTATATGTGTATATAGGTATATACATATGCCATTTTTTATAAAAGTGATAACATGGATATATGCATTTGAAATATCGAATGATGTATATGTATTATCGTATGAGTTGATTGATATATATGTATGTATGTATGTATGTATGTATGTATGTATAATGGAATGGATATATATATATATATATGTATATATATATATATATTATTGATAAGTGTAACATTTGAATAAAGCATCGATTATAAATAAAGCACTGATATTTTTAAATGCCAAGTGCATACTATATAGTATATAGTAGGCATTCCATATAGTGTTGGTGCAACAATGAAGCACACACTAAGGAAGTGCTAAAATAAATTTATTATGAATTACTATGCTTGCAAATGGAATACAATATATATTAGAAGGCGTGTGGGAAGGATATAAGGCTTAGTCAAGAGTATTGAAAGATATTTGAAATGCATTTAAAAGCTTTGACTTGATCATAAATTTGCAAACACAAATAGTACGCAAGAGCTTAATGTGGTGCCAAATTATGAATAATTGTATTGTATTAGAAGTCTATTTTGTGAGCTTTGTCTAGCGATGGAAACCAAAGTAAAATGGAGAATAATTCAAGTAGAAGCTGGCATGAATAGAGTCCACATGTTTGATCATTTACCTTGCATATTTGAAATGCATTCTTGTTGTCTTTGAATAAAGCAACATACTGTTCTAATTTGTTGAGTATTAATTTTAATGCTTCCACCCACTGAGATTATTTACTGAGTCAATCTTAAGAGCTGAGAAGTTTCATTTAGCATAGCTTGTTCATAAGAAGAAAAGTCTCATATTTTTGTATAAATAAGGGAAAGGATTTCCTCTTTTGGACACACAATTCACTTGCATTCTGCTGCTTTTTTATCTGAGATATTATTCTTTTGAGTTGAGAGTTTGTTTATGAGGAAAGTTGAGATAATTATTATGAGAATTTTTGTGAGTGGGTTTGGAGAATTGTTGAAGAGTCTTCAAACAGATCTTGGAGGGGATTGAGCTTGAAAGTTAGTTTGTTTCAATTGGGATTAGCATTTAATAGGAATGTTAATTATGCTCCCTTATGGTTTATATGATTTGGAAAGATTGAGTGTCAATGTTTGAATTGTGTGGTAAAATGCATTGATTTGCTAGAACAAGGAAATGTTATGTTTATTATTGAAAGAATCTTATTACACTTAATTCTTGTAAACTTTATTTGAGTGTTTGTACATACTCCATATTAAGGAGTGAATGTGTTCATTGGTATTATATAATGGGAAAGAAGAATCTTAGAGTAGCTTGTGAATTATTTGTTTCAAGTTATTTGTGTAATCAAAGCTATATAGAGTTCATAGGTTACCCTTGGGATTAGATTATCCAATGAAGGGAATAGCTTATGTGTAGCAATTACTTGGTAGGAATGTTATAATCATAAAAGGGAATAGGTTGTTCTTAGGGTTAAAGATTACCTAAAGGAGGGAATTGCCTATATATAGTATATGAATTGTCAAAAACCAAATCAAGCTAAGGGTAGTGAGTGAAGAGATGACACTTTTATAAATGAAACTTTGGCCAAAGTAGTGTAAGTAGCCACTATTTACACTATCAGTTCACTATGATCCAATATAGCATACTAGGTTGGGAATTTTCATATAGATAGGTAGTAGCCACTGCATAAGTATGTAGGACACAACACTAAGTTCAAGAAGGATATTTTTATGGGGTTATCCAACCAATCTCTTTGTCGAAGGGTAGGGACATATTTCCAATGTGGTAGATGTGTGGGGGATCACATTAAGTCTGTGGTTGGCATAAAAGTGTTTGAGTGATGCTTCTCCTCATTAGTTGGAAGCCAATATTTGAGGGGGACTACCTAGACCATTCTTATGTATTGCTTATGAAGCTCAACTAAGCTATGTATGTATCATTGTATTCCATCTTTGCAAATTTGTAAAATGTAAATGTTTATATTGAGAATGAAATCAATACATGGAACATTATTGTGGAAAATATGCTCTTTATTCTCTTTTTAAGAAATTTTTTTACTACTATGAGTTTTGTAGTTTATTTACTTGAGGTTAAAACATACATAATTTACTTTCACTGAGCAATTGGCTTGTTACATGTGGTATCAAAGCTACCAAGTTTAGCTTTGGAACCTATGTGCTCACCATAATTTCCATCCAAAACTAAATAAGACTAATGTTTGGAACTTCTTATGCTTGGATGGTGCATCTTAGGTTAACTGCAAGAAAGTTAGTAATCAAGAATGAGCACTACCTAAGGGAAAAGAAGGAAAAGGAGGCCATTGAACTCGCATGATAGAGGGAACCAACTATGAAAATACTGTTTGGTTAAGTGATAATAAGACAACCAATCATGCCCTTTCTTGAATTAGTCAAGAGAAGGGAAGGATGGAGGAGGAAGCCAATTTCAACTATTTATCTCTTGTCTCACCAACAAAGTTTGACTCCTTGTCACTTTCTAGGGATATGCCCTCGAAATGTAGCATCAATTCTGTATTAGTATTCAAGGACCCTCAAGTCCTTCCTTTATCGGAAGTGATTATAATTACCTCAAGCCATGAATCAAAGGGATATGTTCTCTATAACTATGTGTCGAAAGATGAATCTAAAGGTTACTACCCCTTTTGGGATGGAATCTAATAAAGATGAACCTTTAGGTGTAACCCTTTTTCTTGCAAAGGATGGTGAGAACAAGGACTAATCCTAGAGGGAGCCAAGAAGTCGAAAAAAGAGGAAAAAAGATAGAGACAAGAGGTACCAATTAATGAAAAAGTACCTAACAATAAAGATGAGGGAGAGAATTCCCACGACCATATTCAGACTCATGAACATGAGAATGAGAATTCACACTCTCAAACTGAAGGAACTAGTAGGAAGCATTTGGAAACTAAACTTTCTAGGACATGAGGAAAATAACCCCACCAAAATTTGAAGGAAGTACTAGTGGGGAAGAAGTTGAGGCTTGGTTGATATAAATGGAAAAATAATTTTGAGATAAGAAACTATTATGAGATTACCAAGGCTACATGGGGAGCCTACCAGTTAGCAAGAGAAGCCTCTAACTGGTGGATGAACAAGAAAATAGAACTCAACCCTAGTTCTTTGAAGCTGACTTGGAATGAAATTTTGAAGCTATTCCAAAAAAGGTGGCTACCCCAACTCTTTTTCAATCAAAAGCTTACTCATTTTCAAAATATTAAGCAAGGGGGCATGTAAGTCAATGAATACTAGGAGAAGTTTACTCATTTGTTAAGGTACATACCATTGTACCAAAAAGGAGTGTTTCTGTATTAGGAAATTCATTATGGGAAGATAGGTGGTGAGGTGGATGTGCATGGTTTGGCTACTATGGACCTAGTCTATGAGAAGGCTGTTAAGTAGGAGTAGAAGCTCAAATCCATATTAATCTACTGAGAGAACATAAATCATAAGAAGGTAAGAGGAACTCAAAGTAACTAGAATCCAAAGAAGTTTAATGGAATACACGACTCTCAGAGGCAAGGAGATCGAGGATCTCACAATAACTAGAGTGAACCAAGGAAGGATCACAGAGGGAATAATTTTAATAATAGCAATTTCAACAATGTTGGGGGAAATGTAAGTAGTTTTGAAAGGCATGCAAGGAAGAAAGGACTTGTAACAGGATGTTTCACATGTGGTGAAAATAATTATGCCAGTAACTGCCCCAACAAAACTTTAGGATCACAACCTCCTGGAAACCCTCTTCTACCCCAACGAGCTGCATTCCAACAAAGGATCCATGGTGTTGTGGTTAATTGACAAGCAGAGTATCAAATTACTCCAGTGGAAACTCTAGGTATTTTATTTGGTATCGCCCATTTCCATACTTATTGATATTGAAGCAACTAAAAAATTTGTTTCACCTAGAGTAGTTAATCAAATAGCTAGGAAAGTTGGGTTTATGGAAAAGTCATGGGTTGTAGAATATACAAACTAGAGAAGAGAAACAATGGAACAATGCTTGTTCGAAGCTAAGGTTGAACTTCCTTGTTTCTCAATAGAGGTAAACTTATATGTAGTTTTGGTATATGGTGTTGTACACCATTGCATAAATTGATTTATTATAATATTGTAATTAAATAATTATTTACTTGTGATACACCTTGGTGGTGTTGTTATAGCTAATTATTTGGGGGCCCACTTATGTTGTATTGTAACATTGTATTATTATTTAATGTGTGCTCGAGATATGTGATAATAATTTAGTATTGGAGAAATATTAAATAATGTGATGTCTTATTACCCAATATTAAATAAGGGGTTAGTGGTTTTATATTCACATGGTTTTGTGGTACATGGTTTCACCTTACCATTAGTTATATTTTGTGTGAGCTTGTGTCTATAAAAGCAAACACATATGTAGTGGTTTAGGTTGGCTAAGTGGTTTGGATATCATTATTGAGTCTTCTTGTGGAGTGAATTTGTGAAGCATGGCATGGGATGTGTGGATTCATGCTTGGACACATGGAAATACATTGGAGGGATTGATGCTTCAAAGGGATTTACTTTAACTCTTGTATTTCTTTATTGCTAAATAATATGATGGAGTATGGATGCTTTTGGAGGTTGGATTTTTACCTCTTGAGGGTTTTCCCAGGGTATATCTTGTGTTATCTTGTGGCTTTTCTATTTGATCTATGCATTTTGGAAACTTGTATGCATGTTGATCTCTCATGGGTTATATAGGAAATGGATTAAGAACATGGGTTAAATGCAATATTTCTTAATAAGTGGTATCAAAGCTTTCATGGTTGAAGAATTTTTGTTATAACCCTAGTTTGAGAGTTTTTGCAAAGTTGAAGCCATGAACATGCATGTAGGGTTTGAGGCATTACAAAATATGGAACAAATGTTGCAAGAATTTGTATACAGATTTGGGCTTTTGGGTTGTCAATATTTGTTGGGTTTATCGCAAATTTGAAGTTTTCCAAATTTGGGTGAAAAAAGGTTTCTTGGTTTGAGTTTGAATATGAGGGTTTTGTAGGGGACATTTCATAGATGACCTCTTGAGACAAAATGTACCTCATGGTTGGATTTAGGTTGGTCGAGAGACAAATTTTGACATAAAATTTGACCTATTTTTGAAAAATTAAAAAAAGCAATTTTTTAGCAAAAAGGCCAATTTGCCCAATTTGATGTGTAGAAAAAAATATAGTCCTTCCATTAAAAATTCAGTAGAAAATTAATTCATGATTGGGCTTGAAAAATTATTTGAAAATACCTGCAAAATTAAAAAAATCATGTTAGAAATACAATTGAAAATTTTATATTAAAAAATAAAAATACAAATAATAATAATAATATGCAAGTGGGGGTTCATGACCCCCTGACCCTGCAACCCGTTACAGTACCGATCGATATTGGAAGGACCTAGCCCTTTCGATAAGTTGTTGTCACTGGTGGGTTCAAACCACCGACACCGGTCCTAGTCCGGCGGGGTGGTCTGCCCATCAATAAAAAAATTAAAATTATTTAATGCTTTTTAAATTAAAACTTAAAATCCACCTTTTTAAATGAATTTTATATTTCAAAACAAATCAAGCCAAATTTTAATATGGCATCAGGTCCGAATGTGTGGGGGGGTTTATTTTTTTGAAAAATTTAAATGGATTTGATAAAAGTTTGGAATCCACCACCCATCCACCATTGGCACACCACCCAGTAGCCACCAGGAGGACAAAATACAACATTTTATTTTCAAATTTGTAGAACTTTTTCTTAGTATGTCAAATTTTCAACTTCTTGTTGTCATTGGAAAGCTAGTTCCAAGCACTGCACAATGGTATAGGTTTGGTTCCTTGATTTTGTCACTCTGATATGTTTTTGGGGCTTGGAAGTCATATGTTATCATTTGCATGATTTTGGTCACAACTTTTGCATACGAAATCAAATTTTTGATTTCAAAGAGGTGTTGGAGAGAATTTACAGTGTACTACACAATGGTTTAGATTGTTTATTAGTTTGAGAAGCTAGTTGAGCTTGGTACTTGTTTGATCGCTTGTAGGAGCCTAAGATTTAGGGTGTGATTGTGTGAGCATTTGGATGAGTAAAAAGGTGAAACCTCGAGGGAGTACATGTTTTTATATTTTATTTATGATGCTACAATTGATTTTCAAATTGGTGCTTCTAGGTACAGGTTTATAGGTGATTTTTAGAGTTGGGACTTTGATTGTGACATGTAAAAAGGTTGTCTTTAGTTTTGAGGACATGGTTGAACATGATTTGAGACTTGGAGTCTTGTATGGGTGATAGTTGAGTACAGGTTTAACAATGGATATGGTTATGGTGTCATGGATATGTAGGTACATTTGATGCATTGGAACGACATGATCATGTATGTGGTTGTTTGGTGGTGATATGGTTTGATGTTAAGGGATTGCTATTATCTTATTGATGCTTATTTGGTTCCTTGACTATGATTACTCTTTTGTGGATGTGTTTGGAAAACCAGATATGAGATTGATTTGGTGTTTGAGTCATTTGGTCTACATGGTTATCTTCTTTGGTATCTCGGGTTGCAGTCATTAATGTGATGATGAGCTTACATGTTTCAGTGATTGGATCTATGAGTTATGCAGGTGTGTGGGTTGGCCACTCATTCATTTTTAGTGAGATGATTTGGATGTGGACTATCTATATCCATTAGATTTGATTTATTGTTGTTGCAGATTTCATTAGTTGGCCTTGTCTATAGTCATTTGTACTTGGTATGATGTTTCAGGATTGAGAGGATGGATGATTTGAGTACTTGATTAGTTAATTCATAGGACTTGTAGCATGTGTTTTGATGACGATGTCATGATAGCTTGTTACATTCATTAGTTATACACTTTTAGTGGGAGCTTTTGACAATGATGATTTGGTAATGTTGGATTAGTTTGTGATGTTTGATGGTGGTTGTATGCATTTTCTTGGCTTGGAGATCTTGGTTTACTCATATGTTACTAACATTGCAATTGAGTGTGTACAGACCTAGATGATCTTCATGGAGGAGATGGTTGTCATGATGCCATGTGTAGCTCATATCACGGTTCAGTGGGATTTGTTAGCAATGATGTGGATGTACCATTGGGGTTGATTATCTTCATGTGATTAGGGATATGTATTCTTGGTTTATAGTTTTTCTATTATGTCATGGTTTACTCTTGATACATGCTTAGATTTTGGCATGATACTTGTTCTCTTGAGACTAGGATGCATATATGTATGTTATGGTGCATGTGATCTCCTAGGAGGAGATGGATATATCATGTTGTCACAATAGGTTCTTGATTCTTTGGTTGGAGCTTTGACATTGATCGTGTGTGGTTCTCTTTGTATTGAGTACGTTGGTCATTTTCTTGACTACTCCATGATGGTGTTATGTTTCATTTGGAGTTTGGCATGTATTGATCGGTTATAGGTGCTTGTGGATACTTAGAGGTGTAGGTGATGGTTGGAGTTATCTTGTGATTAGAGACATTTGCTTGAGATGGTTACTCTTTGGAGGTTTTGGTAGGAAGATCGAGGAGCTTTCACCTAGATATGGACATGAGTTCATGATGGAATAATAGAGGATATTTTTCTTGGAGTGAGTCATGATGACTTGGTTATCTTGGAGGAGCATTCTCATTCCCCACTCTTGGTATACTCAACAATTTATTATTTGAAAGGTATTTCCCATTATATCTTTCAGATTTGTTATGTTTCATGCTTTGATTTCTCATGGGATTGAGTTGATTCATGGTGGTTGATTATGGATACTCATTTAAGGATTGTTTAGCATGGGTTTATATGCTTTATCTTTCATAGATATGGATATTGAGCTATAGATAGTTAGTTCTAGAGGATTCATTTTGAGGGATGCTATGACATGGTTATCTCCTTGTGTATTTGAGTTTATGATATTATTCTTTGATGAGGAATTTAGGAGATGGTTTATGGGCTGATTTCTAGTATTGGGGATGGTTTCCTTGAGTTTTATCTTCTTGATTAGAGAGGTTTACATCCATGTTGACATTGTTACATTGATTCATATGTTGTACTTGATCTATGAGATTAGGTGTTATGGATGTTGTTGAGGCTTTTCATTTGGGGTTGTTTAAGAGATCATACTTGACACATCATTACACTTTTGAGGTTTTGGTTGGACATTATGGTTTATAGGTTTCTCTCTTCATTGTTCCTTCTTGGATGTTCATGGTTTTGGGGAGGATGGTGGCAACATGTTGTGAGAGATTATGTAGCTCTTTGGGTTGTATGTGTAGATCATTGTTATTGTTCTTGGTACTTCATGCTTTTATTTACTTATCACATCTTGATATAGTGTTGATTGGTAGACTTGATATGCTTTGACATTACCTATGCAGTGGGAGTTCTTGGATATGTATGTTCTTCATTGACAAATTTGATGCAGGGAGCTTGATTGTGGTTTATGGGTTGCATATGTTCTTAGCATGAGTTTACTAATGTATTGATACCTCAGAGGTATGGATGGTTGGATATATTAGCATGTTTTGTGGATTTTGTTTCTGATCGTGTGGGTTTTTTAGTTGACAACAGCTTAGTTGGAGCCTTTATTGTCACTTGGATTTGATGCTTATGCTCATGGATTGGTGCATCTTCACCTTGGAATGTTCCTTTTCTTCCATAGGTGGCACATTGGAGGATGAGAGGAGTTCTTGCTTGAGATGGTGGTCACTTTGTTCTTATTGCAAGTATCTTGATGGAGCATGAGAGCATGTTGGAGATTCATGTGATTTCATATATGGATATGATGATGTATTTCATGTATTGATACCTTATGCAATGTATACAACAAGTGGGAGAATGTTGGGACATGGTGTTGTACACCATTGCATAAATTGATTTATTATAATATTGTAATTAAATAATTGTTTAGTTTTGATACACCTTGGTGGTGTTGTTAATCACACTAGGTAATTATTTGGGGACCCACTTATGTTGTATTGTAATATTGTATTATTATTTAATGTGTGGGAGACATGTGATAATAATTTAGTATTGGGGAAATATTAAATAATGTGATGTCTTAGTACCCAATATTAAATAAGGGGTTAGTGGTTTTGTATTCACATGGTTTTGTGGTACATGGCCTTAACACTAGTTGTATTAAATGTGTGAGCTTGTGTCTATAAAATCAAACACATATGTAGTGGTCTAGGTTGGCTGTCATTATTGAGTCTTCTTGTGGAGCGCATTTTTGAAGCATGGCATGGGATGTGTGGATTCATGCTTGGACACATGGGAATGCATTGGAGGGCTTGATGCTTTAGAGGTATTCATTGTAACTCTTGTATTGCTTTATTGCTGAATAATATGATGGAGTATGGATGCTTTTGGAGGCTGGGTTTTTCCCTCTTGAGGGTTTTCCCAGGGTATATCTTGTGTTATCTTGTGGCTTGTCTATTTGATAAATGAATTTTGGCAACTTGTATGCATGTTTGTCTCTCATGGGTTATGTAGGAAATGGATTATGATCATGGGTTAAATGTAATATTTCCTAACATGTAGCACCTTTAGGATCCTATGATGTCAACCTAGGAATGAATTAGCTTTGGAAGCATAAAGCCAAAGCATATTTTCATGTCAAAAATGTAGAGTGATTAGATGATCTAGGTAACTGGGTGACATTGCAAGGGACGCCTAGGGAAGTCAAGTTGTGCCAAATCTCTATAGTGCAATTGCATAGGGTGAAGAAGAAATGATGCAAACTCTTTTTAGTTAAGATGGAAAATCTTGAGGAGTGTAAGGAATTCATTTCTCAAGATGGTGTTTTCTTCTATGGGCCACAAGACCAACAAGGAGTAGAAGAGGGTGTAGTAATCGAAATTGGAGAGATGGATATGGAGAAATATCCTATCTTACAAAAATTTGTGGATGTATTTCACAAAGAGGTACATGGATTTCTGCCTAAGAGGGTATTTGAATTCTCCATTGACATAGTACCAAGATTGGAACCTATTTCCAAAGTAACTTACCGAATGACAACAACTAAGTTAATGGAGCTTAAGGCACAACTAGAAGAGTTGTTTTCCAAAGGATTGATAAGACCCAATTTTTCACCCTAGGGAGCACTTGTGATCTTCGTAAAGAAGAAGGATGGTACACTGTACTTTTTCATAGACTATTAGATGCTTAATAAAGATACGATAAAGAAAAAGTACCCATTTCCATGCATTGATGGTCTCTTTGATCAAATTCGAGGAGCAATTGTGTTTTCAAAAATTGACCTGTGATCAAGATACCACCAACTGAGGATCAAAGATGAGGACATTTTCAAGACTACCTTCAGGACTAGATACAAATATTATGAGTTCACATTCCTACCATTTAGACTTAAAAATGCATCAATAACATTCATGAGCCTACTGAACAATGTGTTTAGCGATTTCCTAGATAATTTTTTTTTGGTTTTCTTGGATGATATCCTAATTTATTCCAAGAATCGGGAGGATCATCGAAAGCATTTAGAGATAATTCTTCAGTCATTAAGAGAACATAAGTTATATGGGAAACTCTCTAAGTGTACCTTATTTCAGAAGAAAGTGCAGGTCACACGATCCTAACTAATGAAATTTTAGTAGATCTAGCCAAAATAAAGGGAGCGATAGAGTGGTCAATGCCTAAGAATGTACCCAAGGTTAGGAGATTTATGGGTTTAGTAGGCTATTATTGGAAGTTGGTTGTAAATTTTTTCAATATAACCTTCCTTATTACTTCATTACAGAGGAAAGGGAAGAAGTTTGAGTGGATGGAAAAATGTCAGGCAACATTTGATCTACTTAGGCAAAAGTTGACTACTACTCTGATTTTGAAGGTACCAACTCTTGATGGAGACTTCATTGTCATAAAAAATGCATCAAGATAAGGCTTAGGTGGAGTCTTGATGCAAGAAGGGCAAGTCATAGCTTATGAATCAAGAAATTTGAAGCCCTATGAACACAATTATGCAGCACATGATTTAGAGCTAGTAGAAGTGGTTCACACATTATAGATGTGGAGGCATTATTTGCTGGGAAATCCTTTTGAGTTGAAGATTGATCATCATGGATTGAAATATCTGTTTACCCAACCCAATTTGAATGCATGACAAAGAAGATGGCTAGAGTTGATATCAAAATATGACTTCAATATCAACTACATTAAAGGGAAATAAAATAGGTTTGCTAATGCCTTAAGTTGTAGGTGAAATATTTCCTTAGTAGTAACACTTCAAATTGGCTTTAAAGGCCAAGTATTGAAAAAATTCAAAGGAGATAAGTTCTATGAGAAAATTAAGCAAGAACTCATGGACAATTTGCAAGATGCAAGGTAAAAAGGATATCACTTTGAACCCAATGGATTGTTAAGGTTTAAAGGAAGAATATATATGTTCCTAACTCAATAGAATTAAGGAACTTAGTATGGAGAGAAGTTCATGAAGCACCATATTCTAGACATCTTGGTGTAACAAAAATGTTGGCTGATGTGAAGTCATTATATTTCTGGAAAGGGATGAAAGAGGATGTTAAAATATTTGCGAATAGATGCTTAGAATACCAAAGAGTGAAGGCTAAACATCATCACCCTATAGGACTATTATATCCACATGCATGATGTTCTTGAAAGTAAGTGGCAAGTCATTAGTATGAAATTTGTGCAAGGATTACCCATGTCAAGGGATAAGCACAATTCTATTCTAGTGGTAGTAGATAAGCTTACTAAGGTAGAACATTTTATATCTAGAAATTTAACTTATGGATATCATATTATAGCTTGAAAATTAATTCAAGAGGTGTTTAGGTTGCATGGAATTCTTGAGAAGATTATCTCAGATAGGGATGCTTGTGTGACTTCTAGGTTTTGGAAAATTTTATTCTCTACACTTGGAAATGAGTTGAATATAAGTTCAACATATCATCCAAAAATGGATGGAAAAATGGAAAGATTAAACCAAGTACTAGAAGACCTACTAAGAATGTATTGTATGGATCAACAATAAAAGTGGGAAGATTACTTTCCTTTGGTGGAATTTCCATATAATAATTCCTAGCATTTTGCAATTAAGATGGCTCCTTTCAAAGCATTAAATGGCCAAAAATGTAGAACCCCTATAAGCTAGGTTAAGCTT
Organism: Sequoia sempervirens; assembly: GCA_007258455.2. Taxonomy (NCBI): domain Eukaryota; kingdom Viridiplantae; phylum Streptophyta; class Pinopsida; order Cupressales; family Cupressaceae; genus Sequoia; species Sequoia sempervirens. Next base: position 809,265,364 of record VDFB02281492.1, read on the forward strand.
GAGGATAGTGTAAGTCTTGGGCCTAAGATGTTGTCAGAAATGGAGGAACAAGTTAAGGTTATTAAGCAAAGGCTAGTAGAAGCCAATGATAGACATAAAAGTTATGCAAATTCTAAGCGGCTACTCAGAAATTTTGTAGTAGGAGAAAAGGTGTTGCTAAGGGTTAAGCCTCAAAAGAGTTCCATTAAGTTTGGAAAGTCATCCAAACTAGATCTGTGCTATGCAGTTCCTTCTGAGGTTCTCGAGGAAGTAAATATTGTTGCTTGCAAAATTGCGTTGCCACCAACTCTTGCTTGAATGCATAATGTCTTTCATGTCTCATACCTTAAAGAAGTATATACTAGATGATAATCATGTAATTGATTGGAATGATTTACAAGTGTAAGACCTAGGAGTGGTAACAATCAAGCCTCTCAAGGTGCTCAGAACACATAAGCTTCACTTGCATAACATGGAGGTTCTTCAGTACAAAGTCTAGTGGGACTAGTATGCAGAAGATTTTGCCACTTGGGAAGACTATGCTGAAATTGAGAAAAAGTTTCCACATGTCTTACATGCTTTTGTGAATGCTTGAAAAATAATGATGTGTTTTTATTGTTTTATTCTATGTTGCTACATAAATCATCAGGGACGATGATTCACAAGGGGGGTTACACCCCATTGTGCATTTACGTATTTACTATTACTATGCTTGGTTAAAATACTGAATATATGAATGTGCTTGTAATTTTGATTGAAATATATGTGTTTGTACTTTGTTTATATGTAATATTGGGAAAATGATGAATGAATGGTAATTTGGTATTCTGATTATGAAATTTATAATGTAGATGATCGTTTTGATGAACAACTAACAATTATTGCAATGTTCTAAGTTGAATGTAGATACATGGATCAAGCCTCTCGAAGAGAGGGAAGTATCAATTAGGAGAAGTGATTGGTCAGGTAACCCTTAACGAAGCCTAACTGAGCTTTTTCACACACTCACATAAAGTAAGGTCCAATTGTGTCGTAGTTTGGGAAATTGGTAAGTCACCGCTTAGTTTTGTTTATGTATGAATTTTAAAGGATTATGATTTTTGATAAGAGCGTTCTTGTTAGTGATAATTGTTGAGTCTTCTTTGTATATGCGAGATCTTTCTTATGTGTTCTTGAAGCATATATTTTTGGCACCCACTTACTTTCTAGCTCTCTTAGGGTTTGTCACCTAGAAGGAGAAAGATGGGCAAAAAATACTTATGTCTACACTCAAAGTTAATGAAATATGCCTAGATATAATGCTTGAATGCAAGAAACAAATGATATTGATTGACTAATGAATAGAAACTAAAGGAAAACAACTTGTTTGAAAACACATTGTGTAATTCAATAATGAACTAGAAACAAATGCAATGCTAAATAAAAATGAATTAAACTTGAAGTGTGCACCTGAAAGCTTGAAGGAGACTTGAAATTGCTTCTAAAATGCTATTGATGCTGATTTTCAGACCTGGAGGGACTCATTCGCCATTCTGGGCAAATCAGTCCCAGTTATGTCAAACTGTACCGAAACCTGTTTCTGACAAAAGGGTATCCAAAAATGTAAAAATCCAAAAATTGACCTTGGGGTGGGACTCATTCACCACCCATGGTGAATGAGTACACTTTTGAATTTTTGGATTTTCAAAGGTGGATTCTAAAGCTTTCGATATACACTTTGATTCCCTACATGTGTCTGCTTCTGAAACTTTGATTTACAAGCCTGAAAATAAGATTTTATTGATATTTGACTTGTTGAGTGAGGAGAAGACTTGAGCAACCTTGCAACTTGATCTTCAATGATTTTCAAGCTTCCAAGAGTCCTAAATCTGCAAACATACAAGAAGAGAAGAAGAAATATTGAATGTTAGGGCATGGGGGTTTGTCTTGGTCAAAACCTGTTTAGGTAATTAAACCAAAATGATGAAGGAAAGTAATGAAACATGCAATAATGGAGTGGATTACCTTCCCATGATGAATGATCTTGAAAGTATGTAGCAAAACATGTGAAATCAACCCTTGGATGTCTTAGGAAGCTTAATTGATGACTTGCAATGTGAAAGCCCTAGCTTGCTTGAGAAGATAGATGATGAATTATGAAGAATAGATGAATTGATGATAAAGATAGATGATCTAAAATGAGGATAAAAACACATATTTATACAATTCTTGTTCCTTAGTATCCATTCATACCTCATCATAGGCCGACATCAAGTGTTTTTGAATAAATCCCGAAAGGAAATTCAAAATATTTTGAATTTGGGGCCAAGGGGGACTCATTCGCCACATATGGCAAATGGGTCCCACCTAGGACCTAAAAATGCACGTGTCAGGAAATATGTTGTATTTAATGTTATTTGTTGGGATAATATTCAAAACTACACTTAATTACAACTTATGAGGGTATAAAGGGACCAAATAAAGCATGAGAAAGAGATAAATAGTGAAGTGGTGCCTAGAAAAGCATGAAATCTTTTTACAAGACTTTACAACTCTTCAAAATAGGACTTGTTTAGTGATGAGAAGGTGGTTTTTAGGTGAATTGCAATGAATAAAGTCTAGAAAGTGTAGAAATGTTTTACAACACTTGACAACACCTTCACAAGACATTGTTAAATGTAATTTATTTAGTTTTCAAAGGTCCAAGACCTAGTGTGGATGCATAAAATGCCTCACAACACCTGAATCAAGGCCTCATTAAGTCTAATTAATCATAGACTAATCCCATGTCAAGCAAAGGGTCCTTTTTTCTATGACACATGTAGCCCCCACTTTAGTGAGAGGATGAACATGATTCAAACTCACACTAAAGTAGACATTCAAGAGAGATCCACATGTAGGTCAAGCTACCAAGATACAAAATCATGTAAAAAAAAGATGAAAAGAAAGATAGAGTGGAAGAGATGTACTCACTTTGGGCCGACGAGACTTCTTGGTTGTTCACCGGGTGAGAAAGGCCAAAGCTATACTCACTCTAGGGCCACAAAACTAGTTGTCCACAGGGTGAGAAAGCCCAAAAAGGTAAGATACATATGCTAGTTGGTATGTACTCACAAACACAAAGGTGGCTATGGGGAAAGTCATGCCACTAGGTGGGCTTCCTGCCCAACCATGTCAAAGTTATGCCCGTTGATAACTTTAACAAGGCACCACAAGGAAAAATGTTCATGAACAAAAAGAAAGGGGACCACAGTCATGCAAGGTGGAAAAATAAATGCAAAATGTAGAAATTAAAAAATGTAATGTAAAATGTAAAATGCAAAAGATGTTCAAAGGATTCTTGTTTAGTTTATGCAAGGTTAGTCACTTAGGGTACATTGTGTCTAATGTCTCCAAGAGAGGACCAATTAAAGAATAGTATATTCACAACTTAGGGGATGTAGTGTGTCGCATCAAGCCACCAAGAGGAATGTAATATGCTAAGATAGATCACACTTATGAATGACATCACACCTAATGTCATCCACAAAGTGATGAATACATCATATATACAACAAGGCTACACTAGGAACCAAAAATGCAAATGAATTATGGTAATGTATGCCCCCCACTTTAAAGTGGTTGCGAGCAACCATACTATAAGCATTTTCTTTAAAGTAGAAGAAGAGGGAAGAAGACATGAGAGCTTACTCAGAAGGCCCCATTCCAATTCATATGTTTCCAATAAGCTACATCATGAAAGAGGGAAGTATGTCATATGTGAGCCAACTTAAGGCATGTTGTCCACATCCCAAGCTTGCTGTTATGTATTCATGAAAAGTCAACGACTAGCTAAAGGAGGCAATGAAAAGTGACATACGAGGAAAAGGCTAGCAAACCACTTGCCCTCACTTAGTGTAGGACAAAGGTGAGCCTAGAATGGATGAAAGGAAGTATCAGGTAGAAGAATTAGGTGCTGTTAGACAAGGAAGAGCACCACACTCCTTGATAGGTTGAATACTATTATTGTGTGAAGTTTTTGATGAAAGTGGAGATAAGTGTGATATGTCTGATTTGTTCATGTGTGCATTGCATCCATGTGTAGGAGAAGGTTGTAACTGATACCATAACAATCTTCCAAGTGAGATGAAGGGGGTGTATTTTTGTGAGAAGGATTGGTTTCTTTACAAGAACACAAATCCTTTCTATCATTATGTGTCATTGTTGCACGAGGGATGGGAGTTATATTGCCTCCATCACCACCATGAGGTGATTTGGTGGAACTAATTTGATCAAATGGAACACAAGGGTGTTTGGGTTGAGATGGGGATATTTTGCACCCTCCCTTAATGGTAGGTGTGAAACTCCAATCACTATGAGAACTTGTGTTTGAAAATGAATTGTTTGTATATGACTCTTTGGACCATGAGGGTGAGATTTTGGAAATGCTATAAAAAGGAGGTGTAGAATCTAACGACCCCCCATTATCACAAAATATTTTTGCTGTGGGTGAAGAATTAGCATTAACTTGTATATGTTCAAGTTTCAGTTTAAAAGTGAAAGGATTAGGGGAGTTGGAAGTGTTGTAATCAATTGACACATAGCTTCGCTCATCGACATCAATCGTGTATCTCTTGTTGTTGTATTCAAATTTCATGACACAGTGAAGGGTAGATGGGACTCCTTTCATAGCATGAATCCATGGTCTCCCTAGGATAAGATTGTATGGAAGAGGTTCTTGCATGATATGAATAGAGGTAGGCAACATGATAGGTCCGACCTCAATAGGTAATGTGATCATCCCAAGTGGTTGCCTATGAACATTGTCAAAGCCAGAAATATGAACATCATTAAGTTGAATAAGTTTTTTGTCCATGCCAAGTTTGTGTAAGAGATCCATGCTACATACATTAATTTCTGATCCATTTTCAATGAGAGTGTGCCAAACTAGAGTTTCATTAATGATCGCCTTTATCATCAAGGGTTCATTTTTGTTTTGAATCTCAAGTGGGGGTAATTCATGTTTAGGGAATTTGATTTTTGACTGGATGGCTTGCATGGGACAAGAGGAGGATGTTACATGATTTAGTTTTATGTAAGATCAAGTATCTCTTCCTTCTGTATTTCCAACATTTCATGGAAGAGAAATTTGACTATCGGTGCAAGTTGAATGAGCTCCCATATAGATATATTAGCAGGAGTCTTTTTAAGATCTTCAACACTAGGAACTTTTTAAGGAAAAGGTAATGGTGTAGGAGTGTTGTGTGGTCCTCTAGATGTTTGAGCCAATAAGTTACAACTTAGCAGCTGCAAAACATTGTTATGAGTAGATTGCACATGGATTTCAAGACATCTCTGAATTTTTTATGTTTTTCACTAATGGAAGGTGACTTAGGAATCTCACTAATTAAAGGAGATCCCACTTGTGTCATCATAACCTCAATTTTTTTGTCTTGATTAGCATGATATGTTGGTGAAGGGGATTCTAATGCTACTTGAGTATCCTCATGTAGGGATAGTGTAGTGGTTGAAGGAGATGTGTCAATGTTCATATATGTTTGCACCATGAGATTCTCTCTAGGAGGAGAGTTTTTAGGAGAACAACAAGCCAAATGTTTTTGGAATTTGCAAGCTGGTTCTTCTAAAAGGACTTCATCACAAGGAGGGGAATGATCAATGGTAGAATGTTTTTCAAGAGGGGTTTCCCTAGGTGAAGGGGGACAACTAAGATATTCATGACCTTCATTGATTGTGTTGTCCAACATCAAAGTATCTACTGCACAACGAGGAGAGATACTAGAGGAAGGACAAATGTTGTTGTCATGATCATCTAAGGTTGTGTTATGTTGGTTGTGAATGTGTTGTCCACTAAGAGAGGTAAAAGGAGAGAAACAACTAGGATTCTCAAAACTCTCATTAATTGATTCTTCTACTAAAATATCTTCATCACCAAGAGGAGAGATATTATGAGAAGAACAAGTATGATTGTTAGGAATGGCCCAAGTTGTAGTCTCTTTCACTAAAACACTCTCATAGGAAGAGGATAGGAAGTGTTTCTTAACATGTCTACATATGCAAGGTACTAGGATCATTTGAATAAGAATGAAAAGCACATGTAACCAACTTATGCAATGTTTCAACAATATGAACAATGTATATGCAAAGATACAAAAAAATCTTATCCAATATATGCAAGATTTGGAAAATGCAAGCAATGTACATGCTAGAATGAAAAGAACTTATAACAAACTTATGCAAAGTTTGAGGAATAGAAACATTATATATGCAAAAGTGAAAAGTACTTTTATCAATGTTATGCAAAATTGCAGAAATAGAAGCATTTTCATATCTAATGGTGTTTGCAAATGAGTGATGTGGAGAATGAGTGATCTAAAATGATGTTTTTGAGCTATATGCATAAAAAAAATGTGCCATAAACTTTCCAGACTTATACTATATGATATTGGGAGGCTTTGGAAGCACATAAATGAGGTTTCTGATGTAGTAAAAGACTATCAAAAATTTGAACAGGGATTGATTCGCCTAGTATGGCGAATGAGTCCTAGTACTAGTTTTTTTGCAAAATTTTCAAAAAATTTGAAGGGTTTTTGATATGTTTGAGGTTGTTTGATGCAGTCCTAAGATGGATATGCAAAGATGCAAGCTAAATGCACTTTTTTTTTTTCTAATGCAAAAATTTGAAACTAAACAATGCATGAAATGAGCTATTTTAAGTGAGATCTAGTGAAATACATGTTGCAAAAATGCAACTAACTAATAAAGGTATGAAATGGCACCAAACAAAAGCCTAAAAATAGGGTTTTCAACTCTGTAAAAGATGGTTTTAGGGGTTAAAAGGGACTGATTCGCCCAGGGTGGCGAATGAGTCCCAGTATGGACTTTTTTAGAATTTTCAATTTTTTTTGAGGGATTTTGAAGGTTTTTGAGTCCTATGACATAGATCTAAATGAAAAATTCAGAATTTTAGAAAATTTAAATGAATTTAGATGCCAAAAAAATGCAACCTAAATGCACTTTTTATGAATGCAAATTTAACACCTAACATGAAAATGAATCATGAAAATCCTAATGCAAGCTAGATCTATGATGATGATAGACTCCAAATCAAAAAAGAGAAGTATTCAAAAAGTAGGTTCACCAAAATGTAGCATAGATTTTTGGTACCCACTTGCTTTCTAGCTCTCCTAGGGTTTTTCACCTAGAAGGAGAAAGATGGGGCAAAAATGCTTATGTCTACACTCAAAGTTAATGCAATATGGATAGAATAAGAATGCAATATGCCTAGATATAATTCTTGAATGCAAGAAACAAATGAGATTGATTGAATAATTAGTAGAAACTAAAGGAAAACAACTTATTTGAAAACACATTGTGTAATGCAACAATGAACTAGAAACAAATGCAAGGGTAAACATAAATGAATGAAAATTGAATTGTGCACTTGAAAGCTTGAGGGAATTGGAAATTGCTTCTAAAATGCTGCTGATGTTGATTTTTAGGCTTGGAGGGACTCATACGCCATTTTGGGCGAAAGACTCTCAATTCTGTCAAACTGTACCGAAACCTGTTTCTGACAAAAGGGTATCCAAAAATGTAAAAAACCAAAAACTGACCTTGGGGTGGGACTCATTTTCCACCCATGGAAAATGAATCCACTTTTGAATTTCTGGATTTTCAAAGGTGGATTCCGAAGCTTCCCATCTACGCTTTGATTCCCTATAGGTGTCCTCTTCCGAAACTTTGATTTATGGGCCCAAAAATAAGATTTTATTGATATTTTGACTTTTTGAGTGAGGAGAAGACTTGAGCAACCTTGCAACTTGATATTCAATGATTTTCAAGCTTCCAAGAGTCCTAAATCTATAAGCACACAAGAAGAGAAGAAGAAATATTGAATGTTAGGGCATGGGGGTTTGCCTTGGTCAAACCTTGTTTAGGTAATTAAACCAAAATGATGAAAGAAAGTAATGAAACATGCAATAATGGAGTGGATTACCTTTCCATGATGAATGATCTTGAAATTATACAACAAAACATGTAGAATCAACCCTTGGATGTCTTAGGAGCTTAATTTATGACTTGCAATGTGAAATCCCTAGCTTGCTTGAGAAGATATATGATAAATGATGAAGAATAGATGAATTGATGATAAAGATAGATGATCTAAAATGAGGATAAAAACACATATTTATACAATTCTTGTGCCTTAGTATCTATTCATACCTCATCACAGGGTGACATCAAATATTTTTGAATAAAATCTTGAAAGGAAATTTAAAATATTTAGAATTTGGGGCCAAGGGGAACTCATTCACCACACATGGCAAATGGATCCCACCTAGGACCTGAAAATGTGTGTTGGGAAATATGTTGTATTTAATGTTGTTTTTTGGGATAATATTCAAAAATACACTTAATTACAACTTATGAGGGTATAAAGGGACCAAATAAAGCATGAGAAAGAGATAAATAGTGAAGTGGTGCCTAGAAAAGCATGAAATCTTGTTACAAGACTTTACAACTCTTCAAAATAGGACTTGTTTACTGATGAGAGGGTGGTTTTTAGGTGAATTGCAATGAATAAGTCTAGAAAAGTGTAGATATGTTTTACAACACTCCACAAAACCTTCACAACACTTTGTTAAATGTAATTATTTAGTTTTCAAAGGTCCAAGACCTCGTGTGGATTCATAAAATGCCTCAAAAAACTTGAATCAAGGCCTCATTAAGTCTAATTAATCATAGACTAATCCCATGTCAAGCAAAGGGTCCTTTTTTCTACGACACAATTCTTTATTCAATCAATGAGATATATAAATGGAATGCATATATATGTATACATGTACATGTCAATGATAAACCCATACACATGAGTTAATACATACATGAGTATATTTAGGTAGACGTAAGTACACATGCTCCTAGATGGATTGCTCATGGGCATGAGGGTATCAAATGGACAATGATACACACACACACACACACCGCATGCATATATGCGTATCAATAAGTTAGAAAATATATGCGATTGATTGTATAAGAAAATATATATATGAGATATACACATATATACATATATATTCACATATTGATACACGTGTATGTGTTGACGTGACAAAATATCCATATGAGTATATCGATATATGTATATATATGTATATAGGTATATATATATATGACATTGTTTATAAAAATGATAACATGGATATATGCAAATTCAAAATATCGAATGATGTATATTTTTTATCATATGAGTTGATTGGTATATATAAAAATATATATATGTATAATGGAATATATATATATATTATTGATAGAGTGTAATGTTTGAATAATGCGCTGATATTTTTTAAATTCCAAGTGCATACTATATAGTATATAGTGTGCATTCCATATAGTGTTGGTGCAACAATCAAGCACACACTAAGAAAACACTAAAAGACATTTATTATGAATTACTATGCTTGCAAATGGAACACACTATATATTAGAAGGTGTGTGGGAAGGATATAAGACTCAGTCTAGAGTATTGAAAGATATTTGAAATGAATTTGAAATCTTTGACTTGCTCATAAATTTGCAAACACCAAAAGCATGTAAGAGGTTTATGTGGCACCAAATTATGAATAACTACATTGCATTAGAAGTATATTTTGTGAGCTTTGTCCAGTGATGAAAGCCAAAATAAAATGGAGAATACGTCAAGTAGAAGCTGGCATGAATATAGTTGACTAGTTTGATCATCTACCTTACATATTTGAAATGCATTCTTGCCGTATTTTAATAAAGTGACAGGTACTATTCTGATTTTCTAAGTATGAAATTTTAATGCTACCACCCACTAAGATTATTTGTTGAGTCGATTTTATAAGAAGTGTCTTTTAGCATAGCTTGTTTGTAGGCAACAAAGTCCCATATTTTTGTATAAATAAGGGAAAGGATTCCTTCTTTTGGACACACAATTCACTTTCATTTTGTTGCTTTTCATTTGAGATGTTATTGTTTTGAGTTGAGAGTTTTTGTGTGATGAAAGTTGAGAGAATTATTTTGAGAATTTCTGTGAGTGGTTTTGGAGAAATGTTGAAGTGTCTTCAAATAGATCTTGGAGGGAATTGAGCTTGAAAGTTAGTTTGTTTCAATTGGGATTCACGTTTAACAAGCACGTTAATTTTGCTCTCTTATGCTTTATATGTTTTGGAAAGATTGAGTGTTAATGTTTGACTTGTGTGGTAAAATGCATTGATTTGCTAGAATAGGGAAAGGTTATGTTTACTTCTATAGAATTGAAAGAATATTATTATACATAATTCTTGTGAACCTTATTTGCTCGTGTTTATACATACTCCATATTAAGGAATGAATGTGTTTGCTTAGAGTATTTTGTGAATTATTTGTTTCAAGTTATTTATGTAATTTGAACTATAGAGAGTTCATAGGTTACCCTTGGGATTAGACTATCCAATGAAAGGAATAGCTTATGTGTAGCAACTAATTTGTAGGAATTTTATAGTCATAAAAGAGAATAGGTTGTTCCTAGGGTTAAAGATTACCCAAAGGAGGGAATTGACTGTGCATAGTATATGAATGGTGAAAAACCAAATCGAGCTAAGGGTAGTAGGTGAAGATATGACACTTATATATGAAACTTTGGCCAAAGTAGTGTAAGTAGCCACTATTTATAACATCAGTTCATTGTGATCCAATATAGCATACTAGGATGGGAATTTTCATACAAATAGGTAGTAGCCACTATATTAAAGTCTAAGTATGTAGGACAAAACACTTAGCTCAACAAGGCTATTGTTATGGGGTTATCCAACCAATATTTTTGTTGAAGGGTAGGGCCATCTTTCCATATGTGGTAGATGTGAAGGGGACCACATTACATTCATGGTTGGAAAAAAAGGTGATTGAGTGATGCTTCTACTCATCATTTGGAAGCCAAGATTTGAGGGAGACTACTTAGACCATTTGTATTCATTACTTATGAAGCTTAGCTAAGCTATGTATTTATCATTGTGTTCCATCTTTAGGAATTTGTAAAATCTAAATGTTTATATTGAGAATGAAATCTATACATAGAACATTGTTATGGATTATATTCTTATTCTATTTTTAAGAATTTTTTTTACTACTATGAGTTTTGAACATAATTTATTTACTTGAGGTTAAAAAATACATAATTTAATTTTGCAGAACAATTGGCTTGTTACATTTTTTGCAAGATCTAAAATTGTAGGCCTCAGGTCACTAGTCTGTAGCTTTTGTCCTTCTAGGCTTATTGTCAAAACTGTGTCCATTGATGAGAAAATATAGTTTCCATGACTTGAAAACTTGTACGGTTTGAGTGAAAGAGTGAACAAATAGCTTTCAATCTTCCTCCAATTCACTTTAGATGCATAGTTCTTGCACACATGATAAGAGGAGATGGGTTGTCCCATTTAGGGGCTTTCTTAAGTCAAACCCCATGTTGATATTTCTACCTTCAAAATGGAAAATTATGATATAAAAGAAAGCTTATCCTTGGTTGGGTAGAGGCTAGTGGTAAACAAGTAATGAATTGACAACTTGTTCCAACTCACCACTTAGATTTGATATCCTTGATGGCCTGAAGTCATCCTCATCATGTTGAAGGATGAATTGTTTCTTGAATTGAATTGATTTGAATACCTACATGTTAGTGTTTATAAAAATCACATGTAAAACATGAAAAGAACTTACATAACACATGAAATGATGATTGAATTATAAAATGTTGCAATAATATTAATAATTCTACTCTTGAATGCTTGATTTTCTTAATAGATTTTCTAGTTGTGCTTATTAGGTTGGTTCAAATTTCAAATGATAAAATGACTAATATTTATATGCTAGATTCTTCTAATTTCCCAAAAACTAAATGTCAAGAGCCAACAATTGAAATTGGGAATTCAAATAATAAATTACCAAGATTGGCATATTTGAATTTGGATCCAAAAGAGGTGGTCTAGGGTGTAGTGCACCATAAACTAGATCCAACCTTTTTGGGGTCTATAAGTGTTAGGGAAAATATTAAATACATAATTCATTTCCCATTTTTTATTTTCTAAAGATGATTTAAAAATGGGTAATCAATGCTTAATTAGGTCCAAGCACATAGGGGGGATAAAAACCTAGTGTGAAATTGTCAGGATTACAATTTTTGACATTACAAGTTTCTAAGATTTATTACATCTAGTGTTGTCACCATCTAGGAATAGGATGTGAGACCCTCAATTTTTTTTTTTGCAACTCCACGGAGTCTTCTAAATATTCTTATAGTTGGTGCGTGTTTCTTTGGAGCTAGTGTGGAAGATGATGGATGTGTAGATTCCTTTGGTGGAATGCCCCACTACTTTTGTAGCTACTCCTTGTTGTTCCTGAACTTCTCTTGAGTATTCTTCTTATGGAGTTGATCCATAATATTCTTGTATATTTCAAATCTCTTCGCATTGGGGTCTTTGGGTTTTTTGAGGATATTTTCTGCATATGCATTCACCTCCTTTTGTGATATTTCATATGCGAGCTTGGGGATCCAAGCTATGCACGACTTTGCCACTTTCATATATTTATACTTTATCCACCAGGAGTGTTAGCAATTGGTGGGTGTGTGTTTTGATTTGAGTAGCTATCAAAAGGTTTTTCTGCCAAAATTTGTGTTTGAATGTCAGAAGCTCATTCAAGAAGTAGAAAACTAGGTAGATTAGGAGTGTTCCATAATGGAAGTTATGCTGATAGGTTTTAATCTTCTAGAAATTCTTCATGAGATAATCCCCCATCACTTCATAGGGTTCAAAATCCTTTCCTTCGACCACCATTTGATAGGTGGTATGAGTGGCCATTGTTGTTGCAGGGTCCTCCTTGTTTGCATAGTAGATCTTGTACACAATTCCCATAGTTTCATATTGTACTCTAGGGTTTGTGATTTCTCAAACACTTAGGCTACATCCATCTAGTTTTCCTCTGGTGACTGTAGCAACTACATCATTCTTTATTTCCTTTTTAAATGGGACTTCTTTGACAATACTCAACCTAGCTACTACATGAATTGCTTCTCTTGTAATGTGATATGGTTTTTACCATGACCCAAAACAATCTAACAAAAATTATCAATAAATCAATATCTCATAATCATGAAATAAAAAAATAATTAACTTCATTAGATAAATAATTTTCATAACACATCCTCATATATAGTGCATAACTCAGGTATAAGCACATAATATATAATATACAAAAGTACAACTCTAGCTCTCATGCCATGAAGTCAAATAAATATAAAACTAGAAAGTAAAAAACAAATAATGACACAAGAATAATGTGAGGAATATGCAATAAAATATCTAATCTCCACCAACCCTCACAATCATCCGCAATTCAAGAGACAAGAACATGGATCAAGCTTTTTTTCACCCAACCAAAAATCTTACACTTCTCTAGAATTCTTCCTAACATGAAGAATACCCAACCCTACATGAAGCACCTAACAACTTGAAAATAAAAAGGAGGGATTTGGAGCCATCAAAGCATAGTGTCCAAAACTTGGAAGAACTAGGGCCAGCGGAGCATACTTCCTTTCTTGGTTGCATTTCTGCTTTAGTAGTTTTGAGTGGATGTGTAGATTCAACATGGCTTTGATTTGACTATTCGTCTTGCAACTTCCTCTTAGGATTGATCTTCCCTACTATATGATCTACTGCTTCTTGGTATAGACATCATTCAAATTTAGAATGTGTAGCATTGTGTACCCTACACTAGTTGGGTAATAGTAGCTCCTGAAAGCCCATTCTGGCTCCTAAGCTGAGCTGATCCTATAGGAATTTTTGTATAAATTCTTAAAATCCTTTCAATAGTCCAAGATTACCATCCTCATAAGATTCTTCATCTTTAGATTCAATCAACACCTCAGTGTTGTTAGGAGTGTAGGTCAGGTTGGTGGGGGTGCTGCATTGCACAAGAAGGACCTCTTTGACCATTTCTTCTTCTTGGAATTCCTCTTCGTCCTGATGGACCATAGGACAATAGTTTCCCAACTTTGTTTCTAGAATAACACCTCATTTGTGTTGTTATACTTTGTAATCATAAATTTCATTCATGGCTTTTGATCAATGCGAATTTGGTTAGGAAGCCCTTTCAATGATAGCCAAAGATGAGAGTAATCCATTATAGTGTATCCGTTCAATGCCCAAGTGAAATATCTTCCTAGTATTATTCCATATGTGTTCAAAATATTAGCAACCTGAATGTTAATCATCTATTGCACCCTCAGATCAACAATAATATGCATAGATATTCTATTAATTTCTCCAACTTTGTTGATTTTTTTCTTGTCTAGTTGAGTTACCTTTTTTCGGGAGTTGGAGTTATTCCTAGAGAATTGCATGCTACCAATGACATTACATTGGTAGAGGCTCCCGAATCAAGCAAGTAGATATGTAGGTTTTTTCCAAATATTTTGATGGTTTTCAGGAAGGGAGGAGTCTCCAACTTCCCTTGGAACAACCCTACAAATACGTCTACCTAGGCTACTTGAGCTTTGTCTTTATCATTAGTTTTATCTTGAGTTTGTGCTTGATTTTTCTCTTAGTAGGTTATTTGTTGGCCTGCTGGTTTAGAGGCCGTTTCATTTTCTTTCCTAGGTTTTCCCTAATTATAGGCTCATTTTGTGAGGTGTCAAAGGAAACCACTTTGGCAGGCACTTTTTGAGCTGACTTGGATGAAGCAGTCCCATTAAGAATCCTAAAGAAAAAATTTCTAACCAATGGGACTCTAAGAAATTCAAAGGTTGATAGAATTAGTTTAACTTTCTTGAATTCCTTTTCCACATATTCCTCCATTTTTTCAACCTTTGACTAAGAGGATTTATCCTGAGAAGAGCTGGTGGGTGAACTTTGGGTTTGGTTCGACTGCCTATTCCTATTGAAGTACTGATTAAGCACATGGAGGTAACCTAGATTATTGCTAGCATTGGGATTAGGTGGTGTGGTGAAATTATTGGGTGGAGTAGATGTTGTAAGAGGACCACTTGCTTTTCTATTTTTTAGATTATAAGGGGTTTCCCTCTAGTGGAACATTTGGAATTCATCCTCATGAGGTTTGTCTTCATCTACTGGACCATTATCTATTGAATTGAAAAGATAGGATAATGGACTCTTGTTACTTACCTCTTTTTCTTCTTTATTCTTCGGGGCAATGACTTCCTTCTCAGGTACATTGCTTTCACCCTTCGGGAATAGAGCCTGATTAACCATGAACACTAAGGAGTCATACAATTTGGATGGTGATGGAAATTCAAATTTTTGCTCCTTGTGTTCCATTCCTACCTTGCCTTATGTCATTGGTCTTTCATGGTGTCAGAATTTTCCTAGGGTTGGGAGTTTTAACTTTATTTTCATGTAAAACCCTTGTGTTTATTTTATGCCTTGGTTGGGATTTTTTTCGCTGTTACCTTTTTGAAGGGTTTTAAAATGACTTATGTCCTATCATTTCATCTAGGTTGTGTCCCTTTGGTTTTAATACTTTAATTCCTCTGTAGGGTTTTATTTTCCTAAGTCTTGGTTGGCCCTGTGTTTCATCATTTAAAAACAACTTATGTTGTTGTTTACCATCTGCCTAGTGATGTCCCCTTGTCCTTTTAATAAATGTTTTATTTTACAGAGGGATAAAATTCGCAGGACTGTTGATCAACTATCATTTGATCTCAACCACTCCCCGCCATCCCGCGATGACCCCACCACACTGCTTTGGTTGATCATGATATCACAGGTGGCCACCATGTGTCCCATCTAGTGAGGACGAAGGGGACAAGTTTGAATGACCATCAGTCTAATATTGTCAGATATCAATGGTTGCTCGCCATCGTGTGATTAGGAATTGCAAGGTTTTTGTTGATCACGATATCATAGGCAGGCACCACGTGTCTCATCTACTGAAGGAATAAGGAAAGCACCTTGGTAAATTAATTTGGTCTTAATACATTAGATGACAGATTACTAACGTGTTCTTAAGATGCACATGTTTTAAATCAATAGGTATGTTATAATCTTGGTGGGAAAGCTGCTCAATTGTTAATGATAAGGCTGGTGATTGTGCTGAAGGAACAAGATCACCAATGATCAAGATCTATGGTTTCCTGCCATCGCGTGATCATAAGTTGCAAGGTCTTTACTGATTGTGATATCATGGGCGACCACCACGTGGATTTCCTTGGCAGCGTATGGTATGGTGGGCCCTTTATTGCCATGTTGGCGATTGTGTCAAAGGCAATCATTCGATGATTTGATCTAACTGAAGGATTGATGACTCAAATTTAAATCTACATCAAATATGGTTGGAGCCGTTCGTGCAATGCACGAGTGAGCTTTAATGGTGGATAAGACACTTGCTGGCATGATTTGATCGAAATAAAATTAATTCTCCTGCTTTATTTGTATCACAAGGCATTCAAGTATTTTGTGAAGTAGTCTCAGAGCCGAAAGCAAAGTTGCAAATCTTTGCAGCCAAAATTTGGGATTTCTGCAAGCATAAAGCCATGAGTCAATTTCTGTGTTTCTTGGTTACTCTGCACTTAAATTTGGGAAAAGATTTGCTGTACTTGGGACTTGTTGATAAATGTTTTAGGGCTATAGTTTAATTTAAGTGTGAGAAATTGCAATGTTTTGTTCTATAATTTCATTACTCTGGTTAGTCCTAGTTGTATGAAGTGTGAAATTATAAAAAGACCCTAGTTTGTCCAAGATGGCATTGCCAAAGCAACATTCTAGCCTAATTGAATATTTAAGAAGAAACCTGTATGATGATTTCCTAGATCAATTGCCCTTGTCAATGAATGATAGAAAGAAGGGATTGGTTTTGATGCAAGGGAATATCTTGGGGGAAGGGTTAGTATATAATTTCTCCAACATAGCCGATACTAGGGTTCCTCTCGCAGGATTGGAAATGTTTAGATTGTGGTATGGACAGAGGAATTTGCCTCGCCGCTTTTCAAACGACTGGATGTATGATTTGGGGAAGCTAGTGGTGCCAAACGTGTTCCCTAATATAGACTTTCTTATAGCAGTGGGGCCACAAGATATGACCCTGTCACATGAGTAATCGAGGATAATGATGGAAGGATTTTGTTAAGCATTAACAAAGATGAAGTCCAACAGGTTTTTGACTTGAGTGAACTGAGTAAATATTTGGTTCTTATTAATCTTGAGGAAATGAAGTAGGAATATGCAAAGTTGAAGTCTCTTTTCAGAGATAAGTTGCTTCCACCTCATCTGGCTAGGGTAGGAGGTTCAAGATTTCATATTAGCCTTAGTGACCAAGAACCTTTTAGATTAAATTTTTTTGCAAATAATTTCTTGGCCACTTTTTATTCATTATGCCAGATTTTGGGTTTTAGTCCTGGTACGGTGATGCCCATCGCATACCTGTTCATGGGGGTGCAAATACAACACCCTAACTTCTCTGTGACTTATGACTTTGCTTCTTTCTTGGCTGAGAGGATACATGAAGGGCTATCAAAGTTGTAGAAAAATGATACCGACACTCAATTCTTTTGGTATTCTATGTTGATGTATATGTTCTTGTGCAAGAATGCTAAATTTTTCTCTGAGAGGATGGAATTGAGGCAATCATTTGATGGAGAAAGATTGCCAGTACAATTATAGACTGTAGAATTATCTTGTAATAAGGAAAGCACCAGTTATGTGCAATTTGATAATTGCTTTTCTTCTAGATTGAGGGCTAGACTAATGGTAAGTGTACCCAAGATCCCTAAGAAATTGCATATTGCATGATTTCCTCAGAGCAAAGGGGAGGAAGCTAGAATTGAAGGTCTGCCATAACTAGGGTGACATTATCCCATACCCAGTTAGCACTGTTTTAAGAGTATATGGTTTTCAAGGAAGCCCCCATATACTGCCATAAAATGTGCCACCAAGAGTGGGGTTTGCAGAAGTTATGTGGCAGATAGGTTGTATCCACGAGGACAACCTCACTGGGAGGGGAAAGGGAATATTTTCCCTAGATTATACAGTGGTGTCTGATTTTTCCTTTTTGAAAGGAGACTAGGTGCATTTTCATAAATTCTTTGATGATTACTATTTGAGGTGTGGCCCAAAGCAGCAACATGATCCTGAGGGTTTCTTTTCTCTTTTCAAACAAATAATAAAGGTTGGCAAGTTTGTGCACGAGTTCAACTTTCGTGAGGACCTGATTAGAAATGAATTTGATCTAAATAGGTAGGAGTTGAACAAGGAGAAATGGATAGATTATGATAAGCTATTAGATATTGTGTACAAAGTGGATCCAAAGTATGATCCATTGTTGGAGTTCATTCCACACCATAAGAAAATTGATTTTTTGATGGAGAACTTCAAAGAGATTATGGGCACCTTGAGAACCAAGAAGATAAACTTAGAACTGAGTTTGGGTGTACAAGAACAAGGTGCCAGACCAATTGAAACAAGGCCAACATATTAGCCTACATGAAGAAGGCCCATTTATAGGAGGAAAAGGGATGACAATAGTGATGAGGAGGAAGTGGACAGAAAGGGGAAGTAAATAATGAAATTGCCTTCATAGCCAGGTCCAAAATTCAAAGTTCCCAGGGCAATTAAAATTATTGATTTAGAATCATCACTAGAAGATAGTCCCTCATCACCACCATCTGAGCCAAGCCCTAAGAGGAAAATAATTGATCAACCAAAGGAGGATCTAATGGATGAAATTGTTGTTACTGATCATGACATGTAGGTTGGTATGCCTTCCCCTCCTAGGCCAACTGAGTTGGTTTTATTTGATTTGGATACGAAAGGAAAATGTGTACAAGATGCAAGAATGGAGGCATGCAAAGAATTTCTAGATGAAAATGCATTTGTAAAGACTCATGTATTCTTGCAATTGGTATGGAAGATGAGGGTAAGTACACCAAGATGGTTCCCAAAAAGGGGGCTTAAGTGGCCACTTTTTTTTCTGAAATCAGGAAATGTTGACCTTGGATGTGAAATTGAGGATAGTTACACTCAAAATTTTGAAATAGAACAAAAACAAGGATCGAAGTGCTCCGAGTCTACTTTCTAAACTACTAATTTATTTTGAAAATGGTTGAGATTAAGGGTTCAAAAGAGGGATGTACAAAAATTGGTGTTGTTTTTGTCAGAAAAACATAACATAACAACTCTTGTACGACCTAAGCACGGTTTTTTTTGTAGTATTTTTAAAATCACTATGGTCAGAAGTTAGCTAATAGCATCTAGTTGGTGCACAATTTTTTTGATAAATTTTTAATGAATATTTGATTTTTACTAATTTTCTAAGTGGGCACTTCCTAAAAGCAGAATTTTGGCCGTGCTCCCCATACAAATTTTTGAAAATAATTGATTCTTTTTTTTTTAAATTTTGTAGAATGGATTGTAGTTTCTAAAAATGTAATTTATTTGAAATTTTGATGAACGGTTAATTTATAACAAAAAAACACTAAACATTGCTTTTTGGAAAAAAATAGACATACAAACAAAAGAAATTATGGATGAAAGGCTTAACATTGTCAAAAAGTGAAAAAAAAAGATAACTAAGAGAGAACCTAACATTACCCATGTTTTTGATTTTGTCAATATTGAACTAGATGCAATCTTGATGGTGAGCATGAACCTGATTATGTGAAAAATTGTAGAATTTGCAAAAACACGTCTCGGCCTTGTTGGGAATGCCCTCCAAGCCTTTGGGTTGGTATTCCAAGGCAAATAATTTCATTTTTTCTTTTCTTTTAACGTGAAATAATGCGTGCGCGTTATAACACGCTCGTGTTATAACGTGAGCACGTTTTTTAAATTTTTTTTATAAGTGGCCAGAAAATTGGTACCCAACTTCATGCACCCGCCCATGAAGTTTGAAGAATATCAAGATAAATGTAAGAAGAGAAGAGAACTAAGACCTGACATGTCAGACCAGAAGAATGATGAGGAAGTGAAAGTTGAATTAATGGAAGAATTCAAGAGCATCACTCCTGAGGAAGGTAGAAAATTGGTGAGTCAAGCTGGTGTAATGATTCTTCCTGAATGGGACATTGCAGATGTAGTAGCCTTTAATGCTATTTTGAAGTCCAAGCATCCCTTGCAAGACTCTGAAGAAGAGGTCAAGGCAACACTGCATGCCTCTTCTTTTAGTGAAGAGTATGAAACCTTGGCAATTTGGGCATTGGCCCCACAAGGGAGAAAGCCAGATGTTTCTGATATCAACCCAAATTTAAGAGGAGGGCTAATAATAAAGAGAGCTTCAAATACCTCAACCACTGAGGCCACTAATTTGATTGTGAATGTTGCTAAATTGGCCCAAAAGACTGCTGAAAGGGAGGAGGCCGAAAAGAGGAGCCTAATGGAGAAGTATAACCTTTTGATTGAGGAGTACAACAAGATGCAACATGAGAATGTTGAGCTGTAGACTAAGGTGGAAAGGTTAATATATAAATAGATTTGGGAGACATCAAGTGCTTCGGGGACTAGTATATTGCCTTCCACATTAGGGCCAGTGTCTTCTGCTTCTCCAATTGTTTCCACACCAGGGTCTCCCAGTTAAAATCCTTCCTTCACCCCTTCTTTAGAGGAAATTGATGAAGAAATAGAGTGCTCTATGGATCCTACAAAGAAGTAGGTCATGCACAAAATTGATGAATTACATGCATCTTTGAAGGTAAGTGAGGAAGGATCTCTTTCAAAGAAAAAGGAGATTGTTACTACTATCTTGAGACATTTAAATGAGAGGGTTGATAATAAATTGCCGTCTATACAATCTTTATATTCTTTATTATTAGATGCAATAAAGAATATTGATAGGGATCAGGAGGTAGTGATACCATTGATTGAAAATTGGATCCCTAGGGCTAGTGATTTAGATGTAATGTATAAGGCCTCAAGGTTTGATACAAGTAATAGGCCCCAATCATTAAAGCCTACTCAAGTATTAGTTAAATCACTACAATATTTTTAGACCCTACCAGATGATTTGAGTAGGAAGATTAGGGAATTGGTGAAGAATTTTAATGATTGGAGTAACACATTGTTACCTGATATAATTGATGAGCAGGGGAAAATTAGGTCACTCCAAAAATGGTAGGATCAAGCAAGTGAGGTCATCAATAATCAAATTAAATTAATTTATGATGACTCAGATTATGATTTGTTGGTGAGTTGTATAGATAAAATCATTAGTACCAGCTCATTTTTGGAATCTTTTGAAAGAGATGCAAATTAGGTAGTGGTAAAATACACACCTTGTAGTACCAAGGTGAATGAGGTGATTAATTTTGACTAGTCGGCTGATGAAGAATACCAGAAATGGGTAACTAAATATTTAACTAAGGAAGAGTAAAAGAATGAGTTGCTAACGGGTGGTAGATCAGATGTTATAGTTACAACGGTTTCCAATCTTGCTTTGGTGGCAGTCTTGGTGCGAGATTCTTATGGTTTTTTGTTGTTGCATCAACTTTTCTCAGTGGGCACAATGAACAAGAATATTCTCCAGGGTGATTGCTGTTGTAACGATTTTTGGAATATCACCAAGTGCTCCAATTGGCTGGTGACATGTGTACTTTCTATCCCGATGCTTGTTTTCTCCTTCATTTTCTATAAGAAGGATTTCAAGGCCAGAAGTATG
This sequence comes from Sequoia sempervirens, assembly GCA_007258455.2. Classification (NCBI taxonomy): domain Eukaryota; kingdom Viridiplantae; phylum Streptophyta; class Pinopsida; order Cupressales; family Cupressaceae; genus Sequoia; species Sequoia sempervirens. The sequence goes on from VDFB02281492.1 coordinate 809,286,982, forward strand.
GGGTTAGCAAGTTAGATAATTTTGGGTCGAGTCTAGGTGAAGTTGCAGAGCAAGTTGTAAAGTTCGATGGTTTTAGAGAAAAAATGCAATTTAGGTTTTGAGTCATTCTGTAATAGGTTTTGAATTCATGGGGATTTAATGTTGTATAACAGTACTAGCATTCGAGTTGAAATGATAAATTCAAACTCATGTCTCTCCATTGTATATGCATATCTGAATTTTGAATAAGATGACTAAGGGTTGTTTGATTCATCTCACTATTGTGGTGTGTATGGTCCTTATTTTAGCTTTAATTCAAGGAATTAATTAAAATGCTTGAATGTGATTATAGGCGGATATGTTTTGTATAATGATTTGATAAGTAGTATTGGGTTAGAATGCATGTTGATGAAATTGTAATGCAATATTGTCAGGGATCTTATATGTTATATGTTAAATCTATCATAAACCTTTAGATACTTATGAATTTGAATCCTCCAATGGATATATGGCATTGATCTAAGTTGTACTTATTCGTATATTTTCAGTAATTATTTGTCTTTGCCTAGAGCTTGCTACAAATTGAAAATCAATGACTATCTTATACTGTGGATTGTGTTGTAGTTATCTCATGCTCTAAATAGTTGATATTATCAATGAACAACCAATTCTATTCAATATTACCCTATTGTGTTGAGCTATTAAGTGAGATTATTTGTTATTGTTAATGTTGTTTATAATAATGATTTAGAGGTTGTAAACATATTAAGGGATCACCCTCCCGGGTCTTGCAGAGCCCAAAGTGTAGGAGGCTTTTTAAAGTCCTCGTTAGTTGGTCCAGGTCCTTCGAGCTTCCCTTGATTGGAATTGGAAATTCCATAGGTAGATTAAAAGACCAACCTGGTTAGTAGTAAAAACAAACCAATAGATGGAACCAAGTCTTTGTAGCCAACACTGTCAACTACATTCTAAACTTCTACTTGGAAATTTTTTGCTGCAATTTGGAATTTAGGACAATCCAATTTAGAGTGCCTATTTGTCTTGTGAATCTGACACCATCTGGATAACACTGCCTCCACCAAGTAGACTCCTCTAGTTGTTTTATCCATGGTATCTAGTTGGTCAAGGGGTGTAGGGATGCCTCCATTGTTTGGCCTTGTATTCCATGTTCAATTTTTCCTTTGTGTGGGCATTTTCTCAAAGTTCTAACCTGAATTTTTTCCCCTCTCATAATTCTATCTAGAGGAGGTACCCACATCATAGTTGTCACAGTTATCTTGATTAAGATTAGCTTGGATACTTCTCTGAGAAGCTTGCAATTGGTTATTCTAATTCCTCAAGTGTGTCATTTTAGTCGACAACTTCTTTACCATGCTAGTCAATTCATCAATCCGATCCTTCTCCTTGTTGCTTGAATGTGGTGTTGGACTCTAGAGGAAGACTGGTTGCACTGCAGGTTAATTTTGGAAGGTAGATAGAAAATTAGATCCCTGTGGGTATGTAGGCACTTGGGGTTGCTGAGAGTAGGTTGAATATTGTTGAGGTTATAGGTAATGGGGTACTGGAGGCCCTTGACTAAATGGTTGCCTTGGATGTGGCACTATTGGAAACTAAGGTACTTAATTTAGTAGGGGCATATGATTTTCCAAAGTATGAGTAAGTCCTTGGATTTGAGATGGATGAGCAACCAAACCCAATGAGGGCAACAAACTAGTGATGTGCTGCCCAAAATTGGTGCTTGCAGTGATTGCTTCTCCATAGACGTCCACTAGTCTGGAAGGCGGTGGGCACATTTTTTTCACCAATGCAGAGGTTAGATTGTCCAAGGTTGCTTAGTAGACTAACTTGGCTGATGTGTCATTGACCATGTAGGGCAGTTGTAGCTTCATGTAAGCTCTATGGAATTGATCATTGAAAGAGCTAATGGGTTCATTAACCTCCCTCTTGATAGACATGAATTTCTAGTATAACTCTAAGGGGTTAATAGGAAGTTTGGACTTTCGCAAAAATGTTCCCTTCATCTGATCCCAAGTGGTGATAGATCCTATTGGTAGATGTATGTACTAGTAAAAATCCTCATCTCCCAAGGAGTAGGGGAAGAGCCTACAAGCCACATCCTCATTATCTTTCAAGGCTATCTAAAAGATCTTGATATGCTCTTCCATTGTTATTTGAGGATCCCTTGGATGGAACTTGTTGTAGAAACCTTCCGGGTTCTTTAGCATGTCATGGTAATCGCTGAAGGATAGTGGGGATGGATTGTTGTGTAGCCAAGCCATGGTGCGAGGTGAAGGCTATGTTTGTTGTGCTATAGTTACCTGTGGCTGTAAAGGAGCAACAACTGGGACAACGCCCTAGAGGTGAAGTGCAAGGGCTAGGGCAACACCTTGGTTGTGGGAGGTGAATGGGTAGAAGGTAGTTTGGAGTGGCTGGGAAGAGGAAGGTGCTGCCATAAATGAAGGGGAAGAGTGTGGCAGATGGATGGAAGGAGATGAAGGAGATAGAGGAGAGGTAAGCCAAGTTGGTGGAACTTAGGAAAAAGCTTCCCCTTTCTTGTCTCTCTTAGCCTTGGTAGGGGTCTTGAGCTCTTGAAACTCCCCTTTATCTAGTGTAGATTGAAGTACTCTATGAAATATTTGAGAGAAGGAACCAACTCGATCCAGCTTAGCAAAATTCAAGTGGCCCTCCTTCTAGCAGCTATTTTGTTGATGGGTGTTTTTGCATTTTCTCAACACACACAACACACAAGTGCACAACCTCTCTTGAAAGGTGAAAATCCACAACTAAGTTGTAGGCAATCACCCCAAGGTGTCACGGGTGTCAGGTCATGACTTGCAAAAATAGATCAGTTGATTGATGTGATTTTCTAGTAATCACAAAGGGAATTTATGATTCACTAAGCATGGATGGAATTGGATCTTCAAATGGAGTTCATGGAATTCTGGAAATGAAGTGCAGTTGTTATAATTTCACAACAGTAATCTAAAACTCCATGTTTATCATCAGATTTGGCTTTACAATGATGTTGGAAATTTTCCTTAACTTCTATTTTCAAAGAGAAGTCAAAAGGGAAAGGGATAGAGAGTTTCCTAGACCTGAAACTAATGTTGAACAATAACAATAGAGGATGCTACAATGGACAACCTTCTTAAGACTAAGTTCCACTTAACCCAAACAACCTATAGTCTCATGAAACTAGTGCAATCTTCTAAGGTCTACAAGTATTCAACTACCCATTCATCATGAAGCATGAATAATAGATGAATTTTAACTGCAACAATAAAACAATGTTCAGTCTAACTTTACACTACTATTCATCATCAACAAATAGAAAAAAGTATGAACATGGAAGGCATCAACACCATAAAATTCTTCATCATTAGTGAAAATAAAACATAAAACTAACAACTAAAACAACTTGAAAGTAAAGCAAAAAAGCTAAAATCTAATGTTGAGGAGAAGAATCATGCACACATGTGAATAAACACAAGAATCCATCAAAACAATGCAATTCTCATTAAATTTCTATAACATGTCTTTACACAACAACTCAACTCTCTCTTTGAAAATGAGAGGAGACTCCTATTTATAGTTGTCTAAAAGTGAAATGAATGGCCAGGATTTACTTTCATTGTGTGACCAAGATTCATTTTACATTAGGGTTTCACCTACCTGCAAAATATAACAATATAAAATACATTTTTGTCTCATTCCTATTTTGTCTTTTAGTGGCTCTGGCATTGTAGCAATTTTGTCTTTTAGTGTCTGCCTTCTTTTTTAGCTACAATATTAGGTATTCATCATCAACCACTGGCTTGCATTTTTATGAAGGGTGGCATATTCCATAAATTTTCCTATTAGAGTCTAGAGATTATCCCATTCCATGATTTCGGATTGGAGGATCTAAAAGGTTAGCTTTTTGAATCTTCCATTGATTTGCTCCCAATGCTTGGTGTACTTGGGCATGGACTTAATAACCTACTTTGATTGGGTGAATTCCCTTATTGTGAAGTCCATGAAATACAATCATAGTGTATCTGTATCCCCTTGTTCCATCTTCTTGTGGAAGAACAACTTGACTTTCTCTGGGTCTAGCTCCAGGGTGAGCATGTCATAGTCTATTAGCATTTTGAGGTAATCCTCGTTGTCGGTCTAGTGCTTCACCACCCATTGGAGGTCAAGCTAAAATTCATGTAAGAACCTTTCTAGAACTTCTTTTATGTGGTCTAGGCCCATCTGCCAGGTCTCTACTAGCCAATGATCATCTTTTACAAGCCCTAACTCCTTTTCCCATGTGTTCTTAGGAAGCTTGAGAATGCTTTCGAGCTTAGGATATGTGATCCTATACAACTTGGTGAATTTGTGGCATGTCCTCTTCGTGGCCTCCAACTACTTTTTCAAATCTTGGAACTTGTTGAACATCCAAGTAGCATAACGGATGCCCATATCACCATTATACAAAACTCAATTGAACCAATCTGTAGTGGCCTTGGTCCAATTCTTCATCTTCTCCATCTTGTTGAGCTTTTCTTGGGAGAGAAGAGGGGGTGTGGCTGATGTGGTTAGGGCCTCTTCTTCTAAGGATGTCCATTGTTGGATGAAGGTGGTGAGATCTACAACTTGTGCCTTTAGTTCCTCTTTGGAGGATTGATCCTTATTCATTTGTTGCATGGTTGTTGCCACTGACCCTTGGAATTCATTATCTTCTACTCTCTGGATGCTAGGCCTAAGTTGATGGTCTAGATGTTATCGTTGGTTCCAACAACCTTGTCTATCATAGGGGTGGCAATCTGTATCATCCTTGATCTGGAGGCATCATTCGTGATGTGCAAATAGACTTTGGAATTCTTTTATTTTCTTGTCTTTGTCTATGACTTGGCTAGTATGGCCTCAAGTTTGGCCTTTGGATCAACAACCGTAGGGGATTTCTTTTGCAACTACCTCTCTAGCCAATTAGGCACCTAGGCTTCTCGTTTGGGTGATACATGATCACCCTCTCTTTGTTCATGCTGAGGCTATTCCTCTTCATGGCCTGGAGCTTCTTGATCTATTCTTTCTTCTTCATCTAAGTCCTCAATTTGTATGGTATATCCTCTATTCAACTTAGGAGAAACCATGTTTTCCTGAATGATACCCTCTTTCTAGGGTGCCCTTCCTTCTTCTTGCTCGAGCTCAGCATGGTGCTTAGGCTCGGGGCTCTTCTTTGGTGCATCTTCCTATTCTTCTTTATCTTCTTCTTTCTCTTCCTCCTTTTGGGGAGGTACTTCTTCTACCTAAATGGGGCCCTTGTCTTGGCCAACCAGTGGAGGCTCTTCGAGTATCTCCACATTGACCTTAGTTTCAATTTTCTCCTCAGTACGGTGTTCCTTAAAATTGGCCTTCTCACCTTCATCTTTGAGTTGCTAGGACAACTCCTCTTCCAACTCTTGATCTAAGGTTTCTATTACATATCTTTCATTGAGTGCTTTAGTGTCTTCCTCTGAAGAATGTGACCTTTCTTTGTTAGATTCCATTTTATCCAAATTTATGCTTAGTTTTCCCTGCAGATGCTCAAAGTAGTCATCTTGGAAGAAGTCCTCAGGCTCTTCAACTATACCTTTTGTAGCCTCCCTTTGGCGCTCCTCATGAAATTTCTCCATTTCCTTAGAGATATGCATCATGGCCTCCATCTTTGGTGGCTTTGTAGGTGGCTGAGGAAGGGGTAGACTAGTGAAAATTTGGGCCATTAGAGCCTGGACCATGGGGTTCAAGATTACCTCAAAGATTTTAGTAGGTATGTTTTACATGTACATGTCATAAAAGCATCTAGTAGTTTAAGAGGTGGCATAGTGATGGTAGTCATTGTAGGCATTGGGGCAGAGAGAGTAGGAAATGGAGGAAGCGAGGAAGATGATAGTGGGGATGTAGTGGATGAGGAGGAGTCCAACATCATTACCGAGGCCATTGGTGAGATGGAGGCGAGGTGAACCAATATATCCACTACAGGCAAAGATGAGACATGAAATACTTGAGAGGTAGAGGGTGGTGGAGTGGTAATGGTAGCAGGGGTAGTGGGAGTGGAAGTGGCAAGAGGTGAATGTGGTTGATCGGTTTCTTCTTCCCTTTTGTGCTAGGGGTCCTCCTCAATGGTGGGCATCTCGCTTATGAATCCCCCCATTCTCTTCACTTTCTTAGAGGATTCTCCCTCCATAGTCTTCCGTGTGTACACTTTGTGTTTTGGTTTTCGCTTAGGCATGTCTTTCCTCATCTTGGACCTTGTTTCTAGTAGGGACTTGGGTGCCTCTTCTGATTGGGCAACCGTTGCTCCACTATTTGTCTCACTTTCAAGCTCATCCTTGAGCTCACCATATGTTAGTTCTGTGCCCTATATCTTGAGTTGGGTGATTTGGCCATCTATCCATTGTCTTGTTCTATTCTTAATTGGCCATGTCAATATGTTGAGGTTAGTAACCTCTTCTTCATTCCAATCTATGACAGGTAAGGAAAAGTCAACCATAGCATTAAACCTATCATCAATGATATTGTCATCCTCCTCCACTATCTGGTTAGGAACTTGGAATAAATTTATTGATTTCATGAATTGTGCTGCCATCCTCATGTAGTGCCTCATCCACACTTCCTTGTCATCTGCACAGTTAGCCTGAAAATCCTTTACTTGAGGTTGGTGAGCATATTATCTTCTAACCCACTTCTTCAATTTCCCAGAAGGGTCTGTTCTTCCCTAGTTGGTATGGAAGTATAGGTTGTACTCCACTAGCTCATTTTTTGAATATTCCACACATTAAGTAGCGGGACATGCATACATTCCTTGTCCAAAAGTTAAGGGATATGGAATCCTAGCTCTGTGTTTCTTGCTCAATACTGCATGGGAATCTTGCAACTACCTTGTAACTTCCAGAAAGATCATACGGTCATTGGGATAGCACTAGAGCCGGTATGGTCTCCCCGCGAATCCTTTAGTTATAATATAGGCGAACTTTGGGAACTGTATAAATGGGCACTTAAACCGTAGGATGAAGGCCCTAGCACTATGAGACACTCTTCTCTTGAAGTATCCTCCAAGTAGCTTGATGATGTGCCCAATGAAGACATCATTGACCCTCTTGTATTCCCTTTTGAAGTTTCAATATTACAATTGAGGGTAGCAATCATATACCTTGAGGTACCCTCTCCTTTCTTCTGGGTTGTTTGCGATGAAGAGTCCTTTGTAAGGGAAATTTTCTACTAGAAGATACACCAGGTATGAGGTCATATAAAATTTAGAAGTCCTTTTTACAACCATGAGCTGATTATGCATGTTGTCGTTGATCATCTTTGCCTGATGGAACTTTGTTTTTCCTCGAATGATCTCCTCGATGAAGTAGAACATCCATTCTTTGAAGAAGGAAACAACAGGGAGGCCCATTACTCTGCTCAATAAAGTGACCAAGTCATGGTACTTTTCATGGAAGTCACTTTTGAACAGCTCGTTAGGAACTTTAGCAATGCTACCCCTCTTCTCCTTCAACCAATGCTAGTTTATTAATCACTTGCACCCCAACACATATGCTTTCCACATATTTTCAACACATCCTTTCTCAATTTCCTCCATGACATTGAATTTGGGGATGTGAAAAGTCTTGCTAATAGACTTAGCAGATAGATCTACTAACACTCTACCATCATGATCAATTATTTTACAGTTGTTGTGATAGCACGCTTTGTAAACCATGACCAACTTTGGAGTAATGAGTGCGGGAGGGAAACCAACCACTTTGGTGAGATCACTTGATCTTATTTTTTAGGTATTCTTTGTTGTGGGGCTGATCATCACTCTTTTCCTGAATTCATCAATATCTACATGGCCAAGGTTTGTATTTGATACTGGATGCCATATAGAAGTAATTTTGGAAGTGCACTCCACCCCGTGGAATTGGTACTTCATTTGGTCTTTCTCCTCTTTCCCTTTTGGTGCCTTTGCAGGCCTCTTTCCCTTTTCTTTCTCGGTAGACTTCCTTGATGGACCTGTAGCAAATTCCATAAATTCTATATAAAAAGATGTAGTTAGTGCCTTCATACAGAAACCAGGGAAAATATTAGTTAAATCCTACAAAAAGAGAGTTAGATCCATCAATTCATCTTTAAAAGCTCATAAAACTTATCAATGTTCATCATTTTAGGCTCTTCGGGATCAAATTTAGCAATGTGGGCCCAAGAATGTGGATTTCCCTAGGCTAAAAGCTGTCAGGAGTGGCTAGGACTAGTATGACACTGGGTCACGGAAACCCGTAGACGACCGCCCATAGTGAAAGGTCCACAACATGAGTTTGGTGGTTAAGATCCTCGAGAAGTTGTTGGCACATGTGGAAGTGAGTTGTTAGGCCCCTAGAGTGATCTGATTGGTTGTTATTATAGACACTAAAAATTGTCCTAGGCCCATGACTCTAATTTTCATTATAATTCTTATTTTCATTTTCATAATTAAATAATGTTAATTATTAAATTATTTTCTAAAGTCATTTGTCCTCTATTAATTAAATAACTTTAATTATTTAATTAATTCATGCTTACCTTTATTCTTCCTTGATTAATTAATTAAATATTATTTATTTAATTATGTCGTGATTAAATTTATCTTCTTTCTAAAATTAAATAAACTAGTATTTAATTTATTCCTATAATACTTGCAACTAAAATTAGATAATCATTTAAAACTATTTAATTATTCTTTAGACTTTTCTCTCTTTAATTAAATAAATCTTTATTTATTTATTTAATTTAATCCAAAATCTTGAATGCTGAATTAAATCATTATTTAATTCATAAAAAGATTTATCCATAGCATATTCCTCTATAATTAGATAATCTCTTTGTTATCTAATTAGTCATTTATAACTTAAGTCTAGATATAATTAGATCATTCAGTTAGCTGGTGAGATAATATTTGATTGTTTTTAACGAAAAAACTTTATATGATAATTAGTCTGTTATGTAGATTAGATATTATCTTCTACATGCAATCCTCTATTAATTAAATAAATTTAATTAATTAATTTATTCTTATCTTCTATCCATGTCAATCTTTATCTTTTACATGCAATCTTTATTCTTCTATGTCTCAACCAGTTTCCACTAAAGATTAAATTATTATTTAATTTAATCCCCACCTTTTATGCTTTATCACTCACACTAATTCAACCCTAATCTTATTGCATGTCACATCTTTTAATCTTAATCATCGGTTTATCTTTTAATCTTAGCCTGTCATTGGAAAATCATATTTTCTATAAATTGGATTTACCTTCATCATTATTACTCCTCTCAAAATCTTATGAGTTTTGGAAATAACTTTAGAATCTTCAATGTTTTGCTATTATCATGATCATGAGGCCATACTTGTATGGTTAATGAAAAGTTGAGGGAAAGTATCATACAACGGAGAAAGGGAGAAGGATAATGGAGGTTATTCATGGAATCAAATGTGTGTTTGGTAAAATCCTTTGTTTATGCATGTTTTTATTATTTTCCATTGTGCTCGATTATTTAGCTTGGGTTTAGTTTAAATTACGCTTTGAATTGCTTAACTTGTGAATTTTCCCTATGCTACATCTGGTGAACCCGACGTGAAGACACAGTCTTCAAAAAAATTAGTAGAAAATTTGATTTTTGCAGGAACAAGTACAAATTGATGCATCTAATTCATAGAATGATGCATCTGACCCCATGAACTGCATATGAAGAATGAAATGATGCATTTGACTTTTCACAACGCATTTGTGGCTTCCAGTGATGGATCTTGCTAGTAAAAAAATACTTTTTTGATTTCTAAAATATTGAGTTTTCATTTTAAATTATAGTTTTTCGTTATGACTAATTCAGTGTTTGTAGCATGTGATCTTGTGGAGTTAATATAATTTTTGCAGGATGATTCGTAGAAGACAAATATACAAACTATTTTTGCAGGATGATTGACGAAGAAAAAGATTCGAACTACTAATGAAATTTGATGCAGGATGTTTTTCGAAGATTGATTTTGAAACTAATTGTCTGATTAGATTTGGTCATATTTCATTTGGTGCTTAAAATAAACAATTGTTTATTGTGTTTGGTGCATTTGCACATTCTATTTAGATTAAAACTTGAATCAATAATAAGAGTATCCTCTCCCCTTGTACACTTGTATGATATTGGGTGTAAGAGAAATTGTTATTGACTCTAGATTGGCCCTTCCTTGTTGGGAAACAGTACTCACCCCAAGGTGACTCAAACCGACAATGAAGCTAAGGCCAAGCTACTTTCGACTGGTATATAAATGTGAATAATAATGGAAAACTTAGCATTACATGTGCAGATTTATTATACAAACAAGTTAATCTTGCCTCATGTATAGCCATTTGTTTTTAAATTAACAAAATCCTTCTATTTGCTAGTGTAAGAGGTCAGGCCTTTGAAGCCATCCCACATACTTGTGGTTCTTAGTAGAGATGAATATTTTTTCATGGGAGATTCATGAGAACTCGAAGCTTGGTTGACCTGAAGAAGTGAGTCCCGTGGAGGGGAGCCAGTGTGGTCAAGCTTCTAATCATCTACTTTTAATAAGTGCAAGTAGAGAAATCCAAGTGGGAACTCAGTAGATATTATCCTGGCCAACCATAGGAATCATACTTGTCTTCTTGGAATTAAACATTTTATGTCAAAACCAAACCAAAACAAAGTGTTTTTTTGAATATCTTCTATTTTCCAAAATTTGATCAAAATTGGATTGAAACAAGCCTGCAAATTCATAATAAACTGCATATGCCATAAAGAAATGCATTTTTTTTTATGAATCGTATCTATCACATAAAAACCCACATGGCATAGTGAGTTGCATCTGTTACACAGAAAACCACATCTGATATCCTGAGTCACAAGTGTCAAACCTACAATGCATTTGAAATTGAAAACCGTATCTAAAAACCTCTATGACACATCTAATCTGATGAGCCACATTTGTAGTCTAGAATGACACATTTTCCTATCATAGACCTAAGACATTATTTTACTAGTAAACCACATCTGATATTGTAAATCACAATCATCTATGAAACAACACATCTGTTAACCTAAACCACAATTGCTTGATAACCAAAAAAATGAATTTCACTATTATAGTTTAAGGTCAAATAGTAAAAAATAGTCTTTGATTATCCTTTCATAGTGATCTTTGAACAAAAACTAGAAAGATTTGCTCATAATTTTCATGATTGCATCTTTTAGTATTATTTAGCCATAGCCATAGACACACTAGTTGCAAAAATTAGTTGCATTTTAGGAGTCCTAGTTATCTTTAGATCAATCAAAATTTTAGGACAATCACCTTTGGAGATTTTAAAATAGGCCAATTTTCCATACTTAGGATAAACCTTTGCTTCAATGAAAATTATCATTGAACGTAGTCACTTGTTACACTTGTTATCTTTTGTCATTTTAGTGAGTCTTTCTAGCTCACCAGTCTAGTTTGGAAACTCACTTTATCTCTTGGTCTTAGTCTCACAAGAGGTCCCTTGATAAGTTAAATTGAAGCCTTGGTTAAACATTAGATGGTTGGTAACCTCTTTTCAAATCTCCCAAAATTGGTTACCTTTAAAAGCTTGTCTATACTTTTGCATACTTAGACATAGTCATTTTAGGACAACATCATTTTAGACTTTCCTTATTTTCCAAAAAAAAGACCAAAAACATAGTTGCACTAGCATTCATTCCTTATATCTAAGAAAATCCAAAAACATAGACTAAAATAATATCATTCATAGACATAGTTCTGGATCATCCACATTTTGAGCATATCTCACATGGTTGAAAAAAGGTTAAAAAGGAAAGAAAGAGAAAATATGGCTAATCCAAATGGCTTTATCAATCCATTTTCAAATCCCTTTCAAGGGACATCAAGACCACACAAAAATTTATTGGACAAATTTGTCACTAGAGACCAACAAGGACACATTGTAGTTAAAGATTTAGATGCTGCTACATAAGACCCAGAGTTTTCCTCTTTTGTAGATGAGTACTTGGCACATGATCTCCAATAATACTTAGCAAAATTTTTAGTAGAAGGTGCCACATTACCTCCTAGATTTGACATTCATACATTGCAAACTTCATCTAGACCCAAGGGACAAACACGATGACTTCTAGTGCCTCTATCTTACAAGTAATTGCAGCCATACCATTTGGAGTACCTACACAAAGTGCCACCACAGTACATACATCACCCGTTGGTACATTGAGCATGACACAAGGTCTTAATTTCACCATAGGGCATCATCATCAAATACCTTTGGCCCTACTTTTGGAAGTAAAAGGCCCAAAGTTGGAACAAACATGACAACTGCTATACCAAACAACAACATCACTAGTGCCATACCATAGATAGGGGTCTCACAAACATGAAACATACCTTTCATACAACATGGAAGCCAACCCAATCCTTTGCAAAATGTGCACATTCCTAATCAACCAACATCAAACCAAAACCCTTTCTCTTAAATTCCAAACCAAAATCAATCCATCATTCATACACTGAACCAAAATCCATCACATAATGTTGGATTCCAAAACACTTACATAGACCCCAACAACACAACTAAAACCTCATTCACACAAGTGGATGTTTTGCAAACACAAATTTAAGCCCTTAAAAAAAAATGGACAATATGGTGGTGTCTAGCAAAAATACTTTCTCAAGAAAAGACTTATGTCCATTTCCCTTTGACAAAGCTTTATACATGACACCCTCCCCACATGGGTATGTTACACAAAACTTTCCTAAGTATAATGGGAAGCGTAATCCTATTGAACATATAAGGGAATTTTCCACAATGTGCATAGACATTGAATATGACCCCACGTATCTCATGAGACTTTTTCCATGAATCCTTGTTGGAATAACACTTGAATGGTTTTCTCAACTTCCATATGGCATAAGGTCATGGGGTGAAATTGCTGAAAAATTTATTGAACATTTCACCTTTAACATTGACAATGAAATCACAATAGAAACCTTATGTCACACCACACAAGATGAAGGAGAAAAATTTATCACCTTCTTCCAGAGATGGAGGAGTCTAGCTAGTTGATGCCCTATTGAAATACTTGAAAAGAAAAAGGTCACCATATTCCTAGAAAACCTCAATTCAAAATTGAGAAGTCACTTAAGAGTACACTGTTGCACTTCTTTTGTGGAACTAGTAGAAAAGGGTATCATACTTGAAAAGGCTCTTATTGACAAAGGTGAAATCAAGATGTCAAATAGAATTTCAAATGTTCAAAACACCCCTAATGATAGGAACAAATTTTGGTCTCAAAACAAGAACATAACCAATGATGGGATTATTGATGCTAAAACCCTACAAGAAAGACCAATAATTACACTTAGAGGACACAAACCCTATAAAAAAAAACTCACCAATGTTGATAAAACTACCAACACTATCCAATACACCCAACAACCATGACCGCAAAGGAGGTTTCCGAAATGAAAATTCACTCCCCTAAGGGAACCAATTGAATCAGTCTTTAAACAATTACTGCAACACAACATCATACAACTTAAAGAGCCAAGACAATATGATCCAGGAAAATTTAAACCCTTTTGGTGGGATGAAAATTATTTTTGTGATTTCCATTGAACTAAGGGACACATTCTACAACAATGTCGATAGTTGAAGAACGTTATACATGATCTTGTAGAGAAAAAAACTATTGAAGTTAATGGATAGAAACATATATCCTCAAACAATGATCATAAGGTCTTTGTTGATCCATTACATGACCATGGAAAAGGAAAATCCTCCAATTTAGGAAATAAGACCAATAATAATCTAGCAAAATATGCTAGTGTCAAATATGACTATAACTAGGGCACCATCATAAATCACATTCGAGCTACTGATGGATAAGTCAACACTATTACCATAAAGAAAATTTTTGAATGCACTATCAACACTCACTGAGCTAAGCTAACCATCCAAGGCCCTTCACCACAACAACAATCACAGTCCTCCAAGCCTTAGTACAATTTACATGACTAGTTGGGGAAGACCCCAACACAAATTTCTATCTTAGAACTGTTGTGTATATCACCTGATCACCAAGCTATTCTAGAAAAAATCTTTGAAAAGCATGATTGTCCCCAAAAACCTTGATGTAAACATTTCCAAGAGATGGTAGGATACATAACCAACTCTCATCATTCTACCTTCTCTGAACAAGATTTACACAACCCAGAAGACAAACCACAATGTCCCTTTGCACCTCAAAGTTCTTGTTCATAAAATGAAAGTTAGATATGAGTCTTAGTAGATAGAGGAGTAGGGTTGAATATCTTCACCTTCCAATTGGTTAAGGCATTAGGCTTCTCAGAGGCCTGTGTGGACACTACTAAAATCATTGCCATTAAGGCGTATGATGATGAAGAGAGGCCATCTAAAGGAGTTGTAATTCTTCCATTAGAATTGGTCCTGCGGTTGTAGATACCAACTTCCAAGTCTTGGATCTTGTCCTCCCATATAATATTTTACTAGGCAAACTATGGATACATGCTATGAATTCTATCCCTTCCACTTACCATCAATGTCTTAAATTCCCATACAATGGCACCGAGATTATGATAGATAGTGATCCTAATCCTTTCTAGTATTGCACTAACCTACACGAAATACCTCAATTATAGGTGCTTGTAAATCAAGAGGCTTCATCATCCAACTCATCCCAATATATATATCCATCCACTCTTTCCAAGACATCTACTTCCAAACCAACTTCCACTCTCAAGCTTAAGATCCAAGATAATGGTTGTGGAGAGTATCATATGAAAGCATCTTATTGTATCAGCCATTTGGTTTCTCCCAAATAATATGGTCTACCAACAACAAATAGGAGACAATCCATCATCACCATACACATCCCTCCCACAATGACTTTCACAAAATGGGGGGAACTAAGTAAAGAAGCTATAAATGAAGAAGATGTGACCTCTTGGTTATACAAATAAGACAATGAAGAACCTCCTCCGCCTACTCAAATACCCACAGATCAATATGTAAAAGGTTTCAAGATAATGCAAGACAAAGGATATAATGGAAATAGTGGGTTGGAATTACATCAAAATGGGAGGATTGAACCTATCATTTTCTCTAAATGGCCAAAAGGCCTAGGGCTTGGGTTTCAACCGATTCAAATTGATGTTTCTAGTACCCCATAACTCTAATGAATATGAGTGGGATTCCCTATCCTCCACCTCTTTCATGGAACTTGATAAACTATATGGGGAACTTGACCAAATGCTTAATTCCTCTCAAAATCCACTGAATTCTTGTCCACAAATACCTTTGACAAAAGAGGAATGACTCAAACATTACTTTTGGGAATCCATTGATCCTACCTCTTGGGAACCCAATGAATCCACTTCTAATAACCAAACCTTTACAATGGGCCCATCTCAGAATATACCTATTCCCAAGAAAAAGAATATGGAGGATTTGATAAGAAACTTTTGTGAATATGTCAACAACTTAGCCTTTACCTTGACCCATTTGAACTTTGATACTTCCATGATGACATGCCCTCAGTATATCCACAACTTATCGATTGGGATCAACAAGACACCCCTGTCTTAGATGTCTTTGAGAACGACGAAGCAATAGGTGAGTTCATGGGATTGCGAGAAGGAATACCTAGTGGTGACTATTAGACTGGATTTACCATAGACTTGGATAACATGGATTATTTTGGGGAGTCTGTTCACCCCTCTAGTCACAAAAATAGAAATGATAAAGAAAAAAATAAAAATGATGAGTTCCTAGGTGAAAACGAAAAGGCGCCTATAGATGATGAAAAGGTAAAAAATAAGGATGTATCCAAGGGAAAAAACCTCTCTGAGGCACCCAAGGATGGAGGGTTGAATGTTCTCCCTGTTGCTCAAGAAAATTCACCAATGTTGGTTGAGGAATCTGTGGAGGTCAACATAGGCATTGAAGAAAATCCTCAGGTAATCTATTTTGTAACATCTTTGACAGAAACAAAGCAACCTGAATTTCATAACTGCTCAATCATACCAACTCAACTCATCTCAAAAGTAGATCCATTAAAGTACCTACTTTCAAAGGAAACTCTCCAAGGAAGAATAGCTAAATGGATCATGGTTCTCAGTGAATTTGACATCAAGTATGTAGATAGAAAATCTATTAAAGGGGAATTGGTTGCTAATTAGCTTGTCAAACCTCCTTTATAGGATAGTCACCCATTATTGACAGAATTCCCTTATGAACATATCCTAACTATAGAAGAAGGAACATGATGAAACCTATATTTTGATGGATCTTTCACACAACATGGGTTGGGGGCAAGACTACTTTTTCTCACACCTCAAGGAGACTACATCCCTAAGTCCTACTAAATCACATTCCCTTGCACAAACAAAATAGTAGAGTATGAGGCATTAATAACAAGACTCAAGCTTGCCATCCAATGGAAGATTACAAAACTATAGGTATACAATGACTCCCAATTAGTCATCAAACAAGTAAATGATTCATTTAGACAAAGGATGACAAGCTATTTCCATACAAACACAGTGGATAGCTTCAAGGATTACTCCAAAAAAATCTAGTTTGATTAGATACTAAGGGTAAATAACAAAGTAGCAGATGTCATGGCTACCATTTGTTCCCTTATTGATATACCACAAAACAATAAATAATATGAGTTCCTAATAGAACATCTTTTAGTGCCTACTTATGATATTCCTAAATCCGAAATGATTGGTGACATTGTCAGTCTTGATTCCCCATGATATCAAGACATATATGATTATATGCACAACAACACCATCCCACCCAACCTCTCAACCTCACAATATCAATCCTTCATCAAAAAACATCATGTTTCACCATTCTTGGAGATACCCTTTACAGTCACTTTTTTGATGGCACCCTCCTAAGATTTTTAGACTCAACAGAAGCTCAAACTACCCTAAACAAGATACATCAAGGTATTTGTGGGGCCCATTCTAGTGAACCGACATTAGCTAAGAAGTTGTTGCATACAGGATATTATTGGCCCACAATGGAGCAAGATACAATTAATTTGGTCAAAGTATGTAAACCTTGTCAACATCATGATGACTTGATTCATGCACCATCAGAAGAATTATAGCCTATTGTTAATACGTGGCCTTTCTCATGATGGAGGTTAGACCTCTTTGGCAAGATACAACCTACATCATCAAATGTTCATAAATTCATAATCACCACCACTGAGTATTTTACTAAGTGGGTTGAAACCATACCCATGACCTATGTTATAGGGAAACAAATTTCCAAATTCATTCTCCATTACATCATTTTTCACTTTGTAATTCCCACTTCCATAGTCATAGACAACAAACATCCTTTTAAAAGCTAGGAGGTTTGTAATATATGCCAACAATTCAACATAGAACATCATTTTTCCACTTCATAATACCCACAAGGAAATAGTCAAGTCGAGGCCACAAAAAAAATAATCTTAAAAATATTAAATAAAATAGTTAATGAAGTTGGTTGTGATTGGAATCTACAACTTAATCCCGCCCTATGGGAATATCATACTAGAATTTGCACACCTACTGGAGCCAGTTTGAAGTTTGAAGTTTGACAGTTAGAGTTTTAACCAAGGTGGCGATGAAGACATTGTAGGCCATAAAAGGGGCTACATCATGTGAAGAATAGTGATGATAAGGCCAGGTTTTGCATGCTTTAAGGGGATTTGTTTGAATTTTTAAAATAAGTTTTCAAATGATTTTGGTGTGGAGTTATCAACTAGGATATCTGCCGGATGGAGTCAAGGGTTTTCTTCAAGATTAAGTTATTAACATGCAACCCTAACTGCAAAAAGAACTAGTTGTGAGATCTTGCAGATAGGAATACCTAAAAAGCTATAGAAATTTGATGAAGGTTATGATTTTAATCAACTGTTAGCTTGTGCAAGTGTGGGAGTTGTGGTCGCCATTTCTCTCTCTGACAAATCTGAACTGGCAGGTGTGAAAATGATAGATCAAAGTGCCTATTTAAAGGAAAAATATCATTAATGACCCACATTGAATGCATGGTACAATTCCTGATGGAGTGGTTGGAACATGGGAAATGATGAACCAATGATAGGCAACACAAAACCTACAAAGAGAAATGACCTCTAGACTTTTCCGCTGACTAATGACTAGGAGGCAATGGTAAGCTCAGATGCGAGATCCACCATGTAGGTGGACATTTGGGGTTGGCCGCTGGTTTAGCAGCAAAGATATGACAACATCGCATAGAGGGAGACCCAAAACTACAAACCTATGAGACTCGGGGGATGCCAGTGGAAAAGGCTAAGGGAAACCCGCAAGGGAATCCCCACAATAGCAAAAGAATTAGAAAATTTTGGGGTGGTGAATTTGGTCAACTAGAGAATGATGATTGTAGTGTTCCTAACCACTTTAAGCTCAAAATTAGGGGCACGCAAAATGAGGCAAAGGAAAAAGTGACCCAACGAAAGCGAGAAAGGAGAGGGTCCCTGTTTCAAATGGGGCGTGTGTGCTATAGGCACAACATGATCATAAATTAAATAAGTACTCTTCCTTTTCATGCAAAATGATTATATGATGATATTTTTCATTTAAATTCTTTCATGTATAATAATGGTAAAATATAAATTTTCTATACAATTTGACTCTAATGATATTTCTCATTAAATTGTTTAAGGTACATATGCAAAGCTATTCTCACTTTCATGCAATATTCAAGGTACATACATTACTAACTAATTTTTGAGATGCAAGTTAAATCATACTTGAGATTAGTTCTTATTCATGTGACGTATATTGGTACCTTCACATTTACATGGTTATGTATATATATTTAATTAAGTATATATATTATATATAACTATATGATTATACCCATGAATGGAAATAAAGACTTAGATTCAAAACAATTGGATGACAGTTTTAGTTTTACAAATTTTCAGTGAATTCATCCTCAAAAAAGATAAAATGTTTACCATTTGTTAATTTAATGGTAATTACTCTATAGTCATATACTACTATTTGAAAAGTGTTGAGATGACAACATAACATACTAAATTTATATCAACATAAACTATTCATGGATGATGACAATCACAGTATAATAGACTAACTAATCATTATGCTTATTGGTATTCAAAAATAATCTTGCACATTTTCTTAAATTTTTATAGTTGTGACTAAAATACTACACAAAATCTACAATCCATATGAGGATAATAAGCAATAATGAGAAGAGCTCACAATTCAGGGCTAACATATGTACACTGAAATAAAATAATAACTACGATTAAAGTATCACTCAAGTCAACCAATTTTCTTTCATAGATTTAGAATATAACATAATAGAACAAAATTCTACATATTTCATAATTATAATTTTGACTGTAAATTCTTTCTTGTAGATAAAAAAACACTTTATAGCAAGCTCATATTTCATTATTGCAGAATATAAGGAATACAATTGGGTGTTATCAATTGCAACCAAGGTTTATATTTATATGAATTCTCAATTTGAGCAAGGTTTAGGTATAATTCATGGAATAAAACAACAACCTACTTGAGTCTCTACATTATTTGGCATAAAACTAGGTTATAACAACATCTGGAATTTTCATGTTCCCTTTCACATCATATACTCATAATTTATTACACATTTTTATTTATGCTCAGATTTATCACATAGATTATTTCATAATTTAAATTATTAACAACCGATCTTATTTTTAAATTAAGTAGTTCAAATTTCACTAAAGAAAAAGAATAATATTTTAGAGCAAGAGTAAAGACTACCAACTTGAGCAAGTGAAATTTAGTGCTTGTTACCTTCAAAATTCAAAGGTTGCTTTGTTCAGTGTCATGCTTGTCTATGCGACCACATCTTGAGACATGGAGAATCACTAAGAGCTTTGATCAAATCCATTGCTAACCTTTTTGCATGATTTCACCATTTTCTAACTTGTTATTTTCTTCTAAATATTGAATTTTTTAAATGTAGGCCATAGAGTGTTTGATCAACCCGACAAAAAACATATCCTTTCATGTTCTCTATACGTGACTGGGCAAAGAATAATAAATGAACATAAATTTTATTAATTTTTTTTTTTATATCTTTTATTAGTACTTTAGATAATTTTTTTTTTTTGTTTTTATTTTTTTTTATAAATTTTTCATACACAAATAGTTTTACTTTTGTTCCTTAATTTATAACTGAACTTTTTTCTTAAACAATTGCATGATTTCATGCAATGCAATTCTTTGATTTTTATTAAAACTTATTTAATTTGATTTTTAACTTTCTTTAAATGATAAACATACAAATATTTTAAATTTAATACTTATTTTATTTTAATTTTCATTCACTTTATAACACCCATACAAATTTATTTATTTTCCTTTTATTAATAATATTCATACATTTTTTGATTTTAAACTATTTATATATTTTATCAAACAGTTTTTTATATTTATAAATATTTATATATAATAATTAATATATTTATTTCCAATAAGGGTGTGGTTCGGTGGTCAAGTTGCTTGGTTGTAGTCACGACCACTAGGGTTCAAACCTTTACTGGGCCAAAGTGCTCGTAGGCCTTGTGTGGGTTTTGTAGTATCTTGTGGTTTCTTGTACCTAGTTCATAACTCTGGTCAAAAGCGTTTGCCCCTAATAATATGGGTCATTGCACATTTAATTTTTTTTTTTTAATTAAATTGGGGTTGGCCCTATAGTGCAACGGTTAAGTTGCAAGGTTAGTAGCTAGGTTGTCTAAGGTTCAAATCCCATGGTGGATAGTGGGATTGCCACAGGGATAAAGTAGTAGCGAGGTCAACAAAGGTAGTAGTGACAATGGATATGGTGGCAGCGGTAGTGAACATAGTGGCAGTAGCAGTGGATATGGTGGCAACAACAGTGGATATAGTGGTGGCAGCAATGGATATGGTGGTGGTGGTTAAATGGAGATATTAGGGATGAGGTCCCTTGTATGTGGCCTCATTGGTTAAAGGAAATGATCCATACCATGTAGAAAGGCATCGATGGTTATGGATTAAGGAATTGTGTCTGTCTAAAAAGGATGCTAACAAAGGGACATCACTCTCCATGAAGTCATCTCCCTCCACACAAGGTATAAAGGAACATAAAGAGGGGGCTCTTCAAGTATTAGATGGAGAGTTTTAAGTAGATATAAAAAGATGAAAAACAAAAGAAATAAATTTGCATACAGGGAAAGCAACAACTACAGATATAATTAGAAATTTATATACACAACATGGAACATATGCATAACAAGATATATATACAGATCTTAAAGAAGTAAATAAAAAGTTTGAAAAGAGATAATATAATTATCAATAAATGAATATATATATATTTGTGTGTGTGTATGCAAGGGTGATTACTCTAAGTTTAGAAACTAATTAGTAATTATATATATATATATATATATCATAGATGGAAAACTCACCGATTCATGAAAAACTCAACAAGTTTTTCAGCAAGCACTCGTCAAAAAGTCTCAATTTCGATGGAAAAACTCACTAACATCATAAACATAAACATCTTTTTGAAAGTTCATTTCATTTCAAAAACACTTGAAAATTTGTGTGGAGGCCAAAAAACCCCCTCCAAGCAAGAAGACACCATTTGCAATGATGTGCCATCGAGAAGAGAGGATTCAAATGCATTTTTGTATAGATTTTCAAGGCAAATTTGAATCATAGGTAGGGTTTTGGTTTTTCTTTTGTCTTTTTGATTAATCATTTTTTTCATTCTTGTTGCAAAATATTCAATCCAAACTAAAAACAAACTTCATAGAGCACAAATAAACAAGTTTTTTGCAATTAGAATCCAAAAAATAAAATTCATCACCATTAATTTTTTTTTTTCATTATTTTCACAATTTTTTAAATTTTTTGTGTAGAATGTTTAGATTAGTTAATGTATAATTCATTTAAACACATATGTATCAATTTAAATCAAATTTAAAGAGATTTTTTGATGATTTAGGTTGGTTTTTATTTATTTATATTAAAAATCTAATATGTTGTACATTTTTTTTTGTATGTGTAGGTTGAATACGCACTATAATGGCTTTTGGCTCTACTTCAGGTTCTGCCTCAAGCTATGCCCCATTGATTCCCACACTATCATGGGCTCCAGGCATTCATCCTCTAGGAGCTAGAGACCTTACATGGAAGTATGCTATGAGAGGGCTGGTACTTGGATTATTTTTTTGTAGTGAATGTAAGAAAGTATATCACGAAGGCATAAATCACCTCAAATACCATCTTGTAGGAATTCCTCAGCATGATGCCAAACCTTGTGAAAAGGGAAAAGAGGAGATTAGAAGAGAGATGCTTGCCCTTCTTTCAACTATTGAGGAAATAAAATTGCAGAGGGAGAGAAAAAAAGCAACCATAGTAGCAACCATAGTTGGTGGACACGGTCAACAGCTTGAGCAAGTGGAGATAGAGTCAAATAAGGAGGCAAATATTGGCATTGTGGGCTCTGTTCGTGGTCCAAGGATTCACACTCATGGCACAACCACAACCATCTGTCCTCTAGGACCCTAATTTCCTCTACTTCGAGTAGAGTGCCACCACCATTGCCTACATCTTCACGCACACTGTAGAGTTTTTTTGTGCCATGAAACACACCAGGAGCACATATATCATTGGAGGCTATAGGGTGGAATAAGGAGGTGCATCAACATGTCGACATGGCATGTGTATACTTTTGGTATTTCAATAACATACCATTCAATGTGGCGAGTAGTCCTTATTGGCACAAATTGGTTACCGCATTGACAGTTGGGGGAAAAGGCTATAAGCCACCTTCTTACAAAGAATTTAGTGGGAGGTTAGTCAACTGAAATTTTATGTAATTTAAATTAATTTATGTTGAATTCAAGCTATTTTTTGTTTAAAAATTACAATTTTGTACTTATTTAATTTGTTTACTTTGTACTTGCATGTTGCTCACAAATGCAACCAAAAGGGCAATGCATGTAGTGGAAGAACAAAAGAATAAATGGAAGAAATATGGCTGCACCATTCTTTCCGATGGGTGGACAGATGGGAAAAACTACACCATCCTTAATATTTTGGTTTCTTCCAAAGGTGAAGTGTTTTTGAAATCGGTGGATGCCTCCAACAAGAAAAAACTGTAGAAACATTGTGTACACTATTGGAGGAAGTTGTCATGGAGGTGGGGATTGATAATGTGGTGCAAATCATCATAGATAATGCAACAACGTATGTGGCAGCTAGGAGAATGATTGAGAGTAGACATCAATCACTCTTTTGGTCACCTTGAGTAGCCCATTTCCTTGACCTTCTTTTGGAGGACATAGGAAAACTTTTTTGGGTGACACCAATTGTAGATAATGCAAGGAGCATCAAATTTTTTATCTACAATCACCCTTGGGTTCTTAATTTGATGAGAGAGCATACACAATGGAAAGAGTTGGTGAGACTGGGTGCCACAAGGTTTGCAATGCTTTTCCTAATGTTGTAAAACATTTTGAGTTCTTTGGCCTCTTTAAAATAAATGTTCATAGTCAAGCATGGATTGACTCCACATATTCAAAGAAGCCGAAGGAGAGAAAGTTTCAACAATAGTCTTCAACACCTTGTTTGCACAAAGAGCTACAAAGATTGTGAATGTAACTTAAAAACCTTGATTTTAATTTTTAAACTCAAGTTGAATATATTATATAATATATATATTTTTAATTTAACTTTAAGTATTTCATTATAAATTTATAACTTTGATCTTTTTGTATCTAGGTGTCGGAGCCCTTGGTTAGAGTCCTCCACTTGGTAGATGGGGATCAAAACCCAACGGGATATATTTATGAGGCCATGGATAGGGCCAAAGAGGCTATTGAAATTTATTACATGGGGGATAACCTCAAATTTGATCCCATATGGGAGATTGTTGATAGGAGGTGGAACAATCAACTCCACCAACCCATACATTTAGCAAGGTACTTCCTCAACCCTAATTATCTCTTCTCAGACAACTTCTTTTATCCTAATGGAGAGGTTATGGAGGGGCTCACAGCATGCATTCAAATGATGGAATCTAGGGTTGAGGTGAGAGAGCTCATTTTCAGTGAGCTGGATATCTATAGGAAAGGAAGGGGTAATCTCTTTTCTTCAGAGCTAGCTATTAGAGGAAGAACCACTCAACCACCAGGTATAAAATTGGGAGTCTTTAAATTTTAAGTTTATTTCACATGCATATTATAATTTGATAAAATGTGTTTTGAGTCTTTGAATTTGTTTTCTAACTCTTCAATATTTATTTCTTTTGCAGAGGCTTGGTGGAAAACTTAGGGTGGAAATGCCCCACATCTACAAAGAATTTCCCTTTACATACTATGTTAGCTTTGTAGTGCATCTAGTTGTGAGTGCAATTGGAGCTTGTTTGAGGCCATTCACATGAAGAAGAGGAACAAGTCAACACAAAATTTCCTTAATGACCTCAAGTATTTGTGCAATACAACCTTCAGTTGTGCACAAAGAGAGTAGAAGAAAAATCACTGTATCCTATTGATCTAGATGAGATAGATCCTTATAGTGAATGGATAGGGCGAGATGAGCAACTTACATTGTTTACCACAAATGAGATCCTTGAATTTGAGAGATAGGAAATGGAGGATGTGGGTACATCAAGAGATGTAGGGTTGGAGGACATTCATGAGGATGTGGACGAGTCATTGCCTGAGCCAGATACTTCCAGGATGGTGGTCGAGCTTGAGCCACAACCTTCCATGCCAACCAAGGATCCAACAACAGTAGCACCACCATTGCCACTGTGCACACATGAAAGGACTAGAGGACCCACCCCGTCCCTAGTTGCTGCTAGACTAGGGAAGAGGAAAGTCTAAAATGTTGTATTTAGTATTTACTTCTAGTTTTACTTTTTTCATGTATCAAAATTTAAGGCTTTTAGCCATCGAGATTCCACATGAGAATGTGACTTTGTAATCAATTTGCATTAAATTCAATCAAAATTAATAGAAAACACTTTTTTACTAATTTATGGACTCATTGGATTCATCTTGTCATTGAATTTTGCAAAAAAAATGTGTTTCTAATGAAATTTAAGCAATTTTTTAAGTTCCCGAGTTCTTTGTCAAGTTTTCTTTGAGTTTTTATTGACTGTCCAATTTTGGGCTCTGTGAGTTTTATGCTGAGCCAAGTTTTCCAACTATGATATATATATGTCATGTCCCCCTTTTTCTAAAAAGAGTACTTACTAAAAATAGTAAGTTTCCATTATATAGAAATAGTAAGTTGGAGGTATCAAGACAACATTGGAATACACTATTATTTAATACTTATATTGTCTTGGAGTAACTTTTATCTACAAGATAAATAAATATTAATTATTTAGTGGTACCAACATAGGTGGGTCATGAGTGTTGGAAAATAACATTTTAACCTCATGTAGGTGCCTTGATAAATGAATTTTGAGTTGTCAAAAGATGCCTTGTAAGTGGTATAATAGGAAAGGCTAAATTTAGAGGTATTATAATGCATTTTATGACTTTTGTAAGTGCCTAAAATTGGGGAAGAATATTTGGACGTGAATCCAATATTTTGTAGAAGTTTTTAGATGCTCAAGAGTATAAATATTGGTCATTTATATGTAGAAGGATCTTTATGTATTTTGCATGCACTTATGCTTTCTTCTTCAAAGGTTGAGAAACTATTTAAGGAGTAATCTTCTAGGTTGATAAACCAAGGAGATATAGACTTGTAGATAGTGTGTTTATAGGTCTCTTGTGGAAATTTCATCTACAAGTCATAGTCTAGTGTTGAATGTTCAAGTTTTGGGTGTAGAGGGGTTGAGTTTATCACCAAAAAGAATAAAACATAAAGGAAATGAATATAAAAGCATAACAGGTATTATAACTTTTGATGACCCTCCTAGATTGAGCTTAAGATGTACCCTTATCTTGCTTGATTTTATCTAAGAATGGAATGTTGGATTGCTCAAAATTGCACCAACATAACAATGGCCAATTTCAATATGGAGAAATTGTTAGTGTAATTAAATTAATTATTACACTAGCATAAGTTAACTTAGGTCATATATCATTTAGTCCTAGGTTGCATTTTTAATAAAACATTTAATAAATTGGGAAATATCCCTTCCTTGTTTGTAGGAGATAAGATTCCTTCTAGAAGATGAGTTGTCCTTCTAGAACTTATCTCAACATTTAATAATTTTTTAGATAGGGTTCACATGTTGTCACATGTTGTTAGATCATGACACATGGCAACATCTCCTACATCTTAGGTTTTATCTCTTGCCTATATAATCAGACAACTTGTTCATTTGTAACATATCAATTAATCATATCAATAGAATCTCTATTATGCATTCCTAGTTGCAACACTTTCTTTGTGGTTGATTATTTTTATTGGAAAAAGGTCCTCCATTGAAGATTGCAGCTTTAGGGACCTTGTGCATCCATAATCTCAACATGGTATCAAAGCTTGTCCAGTGAAACGCCAACCCAAGATCAAGAAAGTTGGTGTATGAGATTCTTTGCAGGCTGAAGGTTTCCATTGAAGGCTACTTGACTCCACCCAGGGACCAAGCTGATTTCTGAAGTAGATAGAGTCAGATCCGAGCTTGCCATTGTCTTCAAAAGGCCTCAAAACCCTAGGATCGCCTTCCTATTCATCAAAATTGGATTCATCAACTCGGGAGCCATCAGATGTATTTTTGGGATTGCAAAATCAACCGTACTATCCGTACAATTTGTAGCAAAAAAAAATCATCCTTGTCAGTTGTCCTCTGAGGAAATTTTTTTTTAGTCGCAGGCCATTTTTTATTTCAAAAAAAAATCAGGCTCATTTATCAATTATTTTGGCAAATTTTTTTTGAGCAATTTATCCATAGTTTGCAAATAAATCAAATCGACTTGCATTTTTTATTCACTGTTGACTTGATTTATTAAATTTACAGCTATAGTCTTCATTGGCATTTTATTAAAATTTTGGGATTTATTTTTCACCCCATCGACATAAATATTTGGGATTTAATCGGGCTTATTTTATTTGTTGGCATAGGGTTTATATTCATTTGGATTTATATTTCCATTAATCGACATTCAAATCATTTTTTGAATTGCTTTTTAGCAATTTTCAAAATATATTTTATTTGGGGTTGGTTAATCATAGTCTGTAGAGAAGTTTGGTTGGTTATATTTATTATTGCAGGGGGTGTACATATTGGTCTACCACTTGTGTTTTTCTGACTTTTGGCCATTACTCTTCTCACCGTCGGTGTTACCTTCATCCTGCTGGCCGTTTCTTCGCCGATCACCGTCAACTCTCTGCTGTTGGTGATTTGTTGCCGGATCCCGACCATTGACTACCGTGGACTCCACTGACTACTAGATTTCTCACCGCCGGTGCCCAAGTTTTTATAGCCCACTTCCAGTGTAGAATGCTTTCGCCTCCGAAGATCTTGGTCCCATCAATGACCAAGGGGCTTGCCAAATCAAGTGTATTTTTTTTCCTATGCACGGATCACGGTCACATCAATGGCCAAGTGCTAGCCTAGAGGGGCTAATATTTTTCTCCTCATTAGCCTGGAGAGTGCCTCCTATAGGAATTTTTTTCTTTTATCATAACTTTCACCCACAGTGTCAAAATTTAGCAAATGAGATACTGCCAAAAAGAGAAGCTCATCTACTTTCCAGTGGCAACATCCGTTTTGTGAAATTTTGCTGGCAAAAATTTTTACAGTCAACTTGTTAGCTCTCAAAAATGTAGGCAAGGATACCTCAAGAGGTTGCCAATCTCTTGATATGTTTTAGGGTAACATAACAAGGTTCGAAACAATCAAACCTTCTACTCTACAGGTGCTGTTGGACCTAGGCGGGTGTACCCATATGAATAAAGTAGACTTAAGGTTGTATGACTTGACTAAATTGATGGATCTATTATGATGGCACAAATGTAATAGATAACAACTTGCAAATTACTCCTACTTCTAATAGTGAAATTGAGATATGGATGTTTGAATAATGTTTTATAAAATTCTAAAATGGAATTGGTGTGACCAGTGCCTATTTTTGTTGGGCTAATGGAGTCAAGAGGTAAATAATTTATGTGTTTCCCCTTTCTGGCTTAACTCTAGTTGCTAGGCATTTAGAGAATGAGGTTCCATGACTGGCATAAAACTTCACTAAATTTATGACTTGCATAAATTGTGCTGGAATATTTTCTTACCAGGCTCTTCTTCAGTTATCCAAAAGAAACCTTAAATCATTGTGATTTATCCAAAAGAATTTAAATATGACTTGTAGACACCAATTGATTAATTCACACAAAATCGGAATACATTTCGATAAATCATAGAAATGCTTGATATACTGATTTAAATGATTAAAAGACCTCAAGTTGGAGACAACCAGATAGAAATGTAAATAATTTCATCACAACAACTAAACACCAAGAAAGGATTTCACCAAATTTATGCATTCTTCTCCATTAAATAATTTGAAAGGATTTTACAATATACAACATGATATTTATTTCGGCAACAGTTCACCTTATCCAACTACCTAACCTACTTATTTCTCCTAAATCTAATCTTTTCTTTTGATACAATTTTACTTTATATATATACATTGCTATTTTAGGGTTACAACCCTTCATGACATCCATCTAGTGCAAATCTTCCTTTTGGCGCAACTCTTTGTTTAATTGTTCTGGGCAAAATAAAATATTTAATTAGTTTCCTTATCGACAAATTAAATATTTTAATCTTCATCCTTGTGTCTTCGTGAATAATAATCATCATTTCGCAATACTTTTGAGATCTTAGCAATTTTTACTAATCCTTTTGCTAGAAAATCTCGCTTATTCAATTTAATAAAATAATCCTTGGGTAAAATAATTACCCCCTCCATGACTCTTCAAAAGATTTTAACTCCCTAGAGAATTTTTTACTCCTCAGTAAAAAAGATTTGTACTTTGAATAACCTCTCAGTGAAAAATCAAGATTGCAATTCTATTAAAATAATCATACCATGATTATTACATTAAATCTCCGTTAATAGTTTTTACCCAATAAAATACACCTTTCTTGTAATAATAATTTATTCACTCTTGTAATTCTGATGGTGAAAAATATTCCAATTTATTTTGTTTGATTGAAATATTTCACCCGATTTAAATCATTCATTTGGATAAAATAATTATATATCCAGTTGGTGAAAATATCTCAACTCCCCGTGCACATATTTTATAAATTTTACCCAATATGCTTTTGTGGGTAAAATAATTGTTTACCTTATAACCCCTTAGTAAAAACATGAATTTATATTCTTCAAAATAATATCTTCATCGGCGTAACATATCCACTTCGAGAAGACTTACTCGGACCTCCCTTCTCTTGCCGGATAATTTTCTTCATCATTTATTTATTTTCCAAATATTTTACAAAGTTTAAACTTTATAAAACATTGAAATATTTAGGGTTTTGAAAACATCCATATTCATTTTAAAACATACCCAATGTTTTAAAATATGTCATTTGAACTTTAGAACTCAAAAACAATTTTTCAATTTCAACTAGAGAGCAAACAAATTAATTTCACTATAGGCACATGGAGCATCCTAGAGCCATAAAAAATTTGTAAGGGACTGTGATCAATTATTTCGGAAGTGGGTTTCTGATGGATTTTGAGCAGCTCACCAAATCGAAGTACTTCCTTTGTAAACTGGCCTGCCGGAGCATTTAGTGAGAAAAATGAAAAATTTAAATTAATGCACCAAATGACCTCAAAAATCAATGAATTTGAAATTTGAGATATTTGAGGCCAAAAAACCAACTGGGTCATCCTTAGAATTTCAAATTTTGCAACTTTTTCGCCAAATCTAGCCTGGGGGCAAAACAATTAAAAAACATACCAGAATTCCTCCAACGACCATGAAAATGCATATACATGTTGAGTTGTGATAGGATAATATGCTAATAAAATGGTTTGGCGTGAAGTTGTTGGAAATGAAAAATATAAATCCCCAAAGTTGCTTACTTGACATTTTCTGAAAATTACCACTGTCAAGCTCAATTGAAACGTTCCATTTGCCCCTATTGAAAAAATATCAAATGTGATCTTCAGAAGCTATAAGTTTGGATATTAGCTCATTTAGGCATGATGAACATTTGTGCAAGAAATTTTTTCACCAATCATCTCCGTTCATGAAATATCAACCACCAAAGTTGACCATTTTGTAGCTGTTCTAGAAATGCAGTCTTCAAACTGTGTAAAATCCATTTGGATTTGATCTTGGAAAAATATCAAATGATTCCCTAGATATCTGAAAATTTTCATGGAGGTAGAATTTGGTGTAGAGAATTGAAGGCACCAATCAGTTTTCCATTATCATCATTCATTTGCTTAATATTCACCCTCAAAGTTGACCATTTTAACAGATTTCAATGTGCTGACAGCAGATTTTCTCAAAAACCATTCAACTTGGCGTTCTAAACCTTGTCAAAGCTGATCAGATGAAGCTAAAAACTGGCGTGCATACTCCTATATGGTAGATGAACATGTTTGCAAAGTGGTTTGGCATAAAAATGAACAAATCCAAAGTTATGATTTTTCAAAATGAGCTACATAAGCAGATTTTTCAATTTTATTTCTAAGTGTTAAAATCAACTTTTTGAATATGGGAACCTAAAATTTGCATAAAAATTTAGGCTCCAACAGTGGCTCCGTCTGGGGATGTATGATTGTGAGATCATTGCAAGAATCCAGATCACTGGAAGTGTCTTGAACTAATATGGTTTTTAAAAAAACCATAGCACAGCTGATGGCTCAAGGCCACCAAAAATAATATTCTTTATTTTCCGTTGTCAAATAGCTTTCTTTGTTTTGTTTTCATCAAATTTTTTTAAGAATACTTATGCAATCAACCCTGCCACTGTCATTGAATTTTTTTAGAAAATTATTGTGCTCAATTTGACCCAGGTTTTTTTCACCATTCTTTTGTTTGTATTCTTCATCATCATGTGATAAATCTTCTTCATCTTCAACATATAATGTGTATGCATATTTAGTGCAACATCTCTCATTATTTTGCTCATTATTATGAATTGCAAAATAGTCTCTTGGGTGCACTGAGAATTCATTATCATAATGCTTTTTATGTAAATTTGAGAATTCTATCATATCAACATTTTTTGAAATAATCAAATCTAAAAGATATTTTACTTCTTGCATATCACTAATTGGTAGTGACACAAAATTATGATCCACACAACCATCATCATGTATATTTGAATCAATTGATGCTAGAGATAAATTTTTTGAATCATGATGTGTATTTTTTATACTCCATTTCTAGTAAATCTGAGATTTGCTCACTGTTGAGTGAATATGCTTCATCATCCACCATACTGCTGCTGTGTTCTTTATTCTTCACATCATCAAAAAATGGTAGCTCAGATGTGTTGATCTCATATTCATTTTTTTCACAACTTGGTGCATCACTTTGATTATCAAGAAACATTTCATCTTCAACATAAAGTGGATTTGAAAATACATAAAATTGATTTTTTGGCATACCTTGGAAAAATATCATATGATCTTCTTTTATCTTCTCATCATTTAATGGATTTGAAAAAAATTGGGAACCATTTTCAAGTATGCCAATTTCTTCCTCTTCATGGTTCCTATCTATAGCTGGAGGTATTGTTTGCTCATTGTCAAGTGGATCCACCTTTTCCATTGCTTCTTCTTCTTGATCATCACCAAAACTGCAAGAATCATCTTGTTGTAGATCAACATCTGAATATTCAATAGATCCTTCATAACATACACTGTCACAATCTGTTACGCAAGAGACATCTTCAATATCTTCATCCTCCTCATGTAGGCTGTCACATGAATTATTTTCTCTTGAATATGTCTCATCTTCTAGATGTATTGCCTTCTCATTTTCCTCATACTCATCAGTGATTTCACCATTGTCTTCATATTTTTTCCTATCTACAATATTAGTCCATTCATCTAGTTGATTAAGAGAAACTGGTATCCATGATTCAAGCCAATAAATTGGGTTTGGCTCATACACTTTCATGAACTGTTGAATGATCTCATACCTACTAGGTGGGAATTTAATAGGTATTTTCCTACAAATGTCTATCATTCTGCAAAGCAAAGAATGCCCAGATTCTCCTCTATATCTCCTTATGTCAAGAAAGGCATCCAAAAGATTTTTGAAATATTCATCATTTTTAGATTGTTTATCCATTTTTCATCAAGTTTTTACCAGAGTCGCCACCTACTTTTCCAAAAGTAGGAAAATGATTCTTTTAAAATTATTTTTTATTCTCCCCAGCAGAATCTCCTCACTCCAAATGTGAAATTTATATTGACTCTTTACATGGAAAGGCTAGAACTAAATTTTCTGATGTTATTCCCCAGTAGAGTCGCCAATTTGTTAGCTCTCAAAAACGTAGGCAAGGATACCTCAAGAGGTTGCCAATCTCTTGATATGTTTTAGGGTAACAGAACAAGGTTCGAAACAATCAAACCTTCTACTCTTCAAGTGCTGCTGGACCTAGGCGGGTGTACCTATATGAATAAAGCAGACTTAAGGTTGTATGACTTGACTAAATTGATGGATATATTACGATGGCACAAATGTAATAGATAAAAGCTTGCAAATTACTCCTACTTCTAATATTGAAATTGAGATATGGATGTTTGAATAATGTTTTATAAAGTTCTAAAATGGAATTGGTGTGACTAGTGCCTATTTTTGTTGGGCTAATGGAGTCAAGAGGTAAATAATTTATGTGTTTCCCCTTTCTGGCTAAACTCTAGTTGCTAGGCATTTAGAGAATGAGGTTCCATGACTGGCATAAAACTTCACTAAATTTATGACTTGCATAAATTGCGCTGGAATATTTTCTTACCAGGCTCTTCTTCAATTATCCAAAAGAAATCCTTAAATCACTATGATTTATCCAAAAGAATTTAAATCTGACTTGCAGACACCAATTGATTAATTCACACAAAATGGGAATACATTTCGATAAATCAGAGATATACTTGATGTTGGTGTGAATAATTATCTTGTACCTAGCTTATTCATTCACTAGGTAATTAGGGGACATATTCACATGGTTAAGTTTACTTAGGTAAAAGATTCTTTCTAGAAGTCTTAGTTGGCATTTCTAGAACTTATCTTATCCAGCTAGGATGCATCATTTCCTAGGTGATTAGGTTGTTGGTTGTCTCATGTCATAGGATTATGAAATTTGTCAACATCATGTTCATTCCTATCTCTCAACCTTGCCCATATAAGCAAGGCATCTCATGTACATTTGTAATCAAGCAATCAATCAATCTTACATTGTGAAGCAAGCTTTCTTGCCATTCTCTCTCTTGTGGAAGTAGTTTTGGTTGCAACTAATCTTGGGGGTGTTGAGGAGTCACCATTAACTCCCACATGGTATTAGAGCTCTCCAGGTGTTGCAGATTCCTTCCCAGATCCGAGGGTGATATTTTTGGCTTGAATTTTTTTGCTGGATGCAAATTGGGGTTTCAAGAACCTCACGGTTGAGTTCAGAAAGTTCCACAGATGAATTTTGATTGTAAATTTGTCTATATTGGGTAAAGTTGTTTTTGAGGCAATTTTTTTTTTTGCTGGGACAGCCTCCCAAGTGGTACGATTTTCATAATTTCACAAAAAAATATTTTCAGTAAAATATTTTCTATGGTATTTGATTTTAAAATTTTGGGGAAAAATTTTTATCGAGCAAATATCTTTGTAAAAATTTTGAGGCGAAATTTATATTGTTTCAGGCAATTATTTGTACAAAATTCTTGGTATATTCCTGTACAATTTACCTGTCAGTAGTGTCCAATCGGCAGTCAAGGTATCTTGTCCGCTGCGTAGTTGGGTACATTTCTATCATTTCTGGCAGGTTCATTATTGCAGATTTTGACCTTTGTGCTTAGCTCTTCACATGGTCAGACTTCATTGTACCAGTCACTTCAATTTCCTGTGATCCGATCACTCTCTTAGCGGTACAATAGCTGCATTGGCCTCTCCAAAATTGTCCTTTGTCAGATTTCATTAACTGGGATAGGTCCGTGCTTGGTCAGTGTCCATCTCCGTGGGTAGATCGGCAGAGTCTTTATTATCGGTGATCTCTGATCCCTACTTTGTGGGTACGAGTTCACAACATCCCATCATTGGATCATTCATTGTTGGTCAAATATCACGGCAGGCTTGATTGGCGTAGCTTCCTCTGGCATTGGTGAGTACATTGGTCCTTGCCTCTAGGTACATTGGTAGGTATGCTCTTCTATCAGTCGGCTTACCTCTGCCTTGGCGATATATACGAGCTCTTTCAAGGTCGAAGGGTATTGCATTAGTCTACCGACCATTAAAGACTTTTGTCAGCTCTCTTGGGTCCACTGTTGTCGGGCCCTCTTCATCGAGCTGTACATTGTTGTTTAAGTGGTCTGCAAACATCCATCGATGGTACTATAGGGTACAGTTTCTTTTTCAATTGGCAGAGTTTTCTATTTTGTTTAGAACTTACATTTATTTCTAAGGAGGCTAAAATTCTTGCTTTTATAAAAAGCCGACCAAATTGAAATTTGTTAATGGGTCGGGATTTTTTTAATTTTGTAATATTTCTGCCCTCAGTCATATGTATGACCACTCTATAAGCCCCTAGGAGCCTGCCGAAAGGAGCTAAATTATTGCGCCCGATTAGCCTTGTGTTTTTGCCCCCAAGTGCCTATTTATAGGACTTTTTTTCATTTTTTCATAACTTTCGCATATGGAGGCCGTTTTTCAGAAATGAAATATCATCGGAAAGGTGAAGACCTAAATTTTTCAGTGGTATAGATATTTTGTAGAGATTTTGCAGTTTTGTGCCTCTTTTTTTAGGTTGAAGCTAGATCAACATTTTCTGCCTCTAAGCTCATATCTTTGTGCTCTGATCTCCGATTTTCACCAAACTTGTGGCATCGGGAAGGTATTTGAGAGCACTTCAGAACTACTCATGCACTTTTTGTAGATTTGTTTCCAGATTTTCATATTTTCAGTTTGTAGCTGATTTGATAGTTTAGGATTTCTTGTTGTAAATTTGCAAAAAAAGTATAATCTTGTTGGGACAAAGGGGTTGATATCTTGTATTGTGAGGGAAAATTGTAGTTCTTCTCTTGTAATATCTAATTGTATCATGGATTTGAAAAAAGTTGTACTTTTAACTCCATATAACTATCATGAGTGGAAATCTCAAATGGAGTTATTATTGTTAAAATCAAAGTTGCAACGAATCACATTTGGTTAAGATCTAGAACCTGCAGGAGCAAAAGAGAAAAGAAAGTGGCTTGATAGAAGAGATGAAGCTCTTGGTACTTTGAAGTTGTCCATTTCTCTAGATCTGAGATATCATGTTGCATCTTGCACTCATCCTAATGAAGCTTGGAATAATTTAGAGAGTCTCTTTGGTAAGCTAGATAAAATGAGGAAATTTAAGTTGGAGAATGAACTTATGGGTCTTAATCCTTCAGATTTTGACAATGTCCAAGACTTTTTCTCTGAGCTCAATTCTTTTAGATTGCAGTTATCTAATTGTGGGGTCACTAAAGAGGATGAACAGTTGATACTTTCTATTCTTGCTAAGCTTGGTCCTAATTATTCAGTGTTTGTTTCTACTTTCTATGCTACAATGGATGCTCTTGGCACTGCATACAAAATGCCTTCTCTTGATGAATTTGTAGCTCAACTCACAAGGGAACAAGCAAAGTTGGTACACATGGGAACATTGAAGTCTTCTAGATATCATGCTCTTGTTGCAAAGGAGACAAATGATTCAAGTGGCAAAGGTAAGAAGCAAAACAAGGCACCCAAGTCTAATGAGCAAGGTAAAGATTCTCCTTCACATAGCACTCCTGAGTCCACATCCTCTTCTAAAGAGGAATCATCTAAAAAGAAGTCAAAATGTGCATATTGTAAAAGATTAGGACATGATGAGCATATATGTTATAATAAGAAGATTGATGAACTCACACACCTTCTTCAAAAGAATAACATTAAGCTGCCCTCATCAGTGTCTGGTACTTCTTCAACATCTCAATCGGCAGCTCCATCATCATCATCATCTCAGTCATAGGACACATGATCTACTTTTGGGCTACACAAGATGAAAGGACAAGCACTCTTGGCCTCTACAAGTCTTGAATCTCATAGATGGCTTCTTGATTTAGGGGCATCTCATCATATGGCATCTTCTATGGACATGTTCTCTTCTTTTGAGCCTTGTAATTCACCTCATATATTGATGGGTAATAATACATATATGAAGGTAAGTGGGAAGGGTTCTATTGATATGGGGGAAGGGACTTTCAATGATGTACTTTGTGTTCCTTCCTTGTCCACTAATCTCCTTTCTATTTGTCAATTACTCATGGGGGTCAAGGTAAAACAGTTGAGTTCACTCCAGATAGGGTGTACATAAGGGACTTGGAGACTAGGGATATTGTTGCTGTAGATAGGGTAAAATCAGATTTAATGTTTAATGAAAACAATAAACTAATTAGATTTTATCAAGCACAATAGAGTACAAACTAGCATGAAAATTAAAACAAGAAAGCAAAGCAAACCGATCTCCAAGCTAGACTTGATTTATCTCCATTGCTCTTCTCCACCTGCATGAGAATGCGAGATTTTGAAGGGTTGACCATGGAGGAATGCTGAGTGCTCATTCCTGCAGCATAATGACTTGATGATGATAATGACAAATAGAGAGAATGATAGATAGAGACAGAAGACTGATTTTGACAAAGTCTGGATGCTAGAAGAATCAACCCCCTAAATGGATTGTGAGATGCCGTATTTATAGAGCCGTGACGTTGACGAAGATAAGATTTGACAAGATTCGACAATGATTTGATTTTTGAAAAAAGAGGAAATACTACAAGATGAGATAAGATTTCAAAAAAGATAGAAAGATTTCATTTCCTGTTTTAAAGGAAATAAATCTTGAAAAAGATGAGAAGGATAATTGATGAATTATCTAATTAAATAAATTAATTAGATGCACACAAGTTCAGTTTTGGAAAGAAAGTGAGAAGATCTTTTTAGGATTTTATTAATTAAATAAATTTGGATTTATTTAATTAACATTGAATTTATGATTTCATTAATTAAATAATATCAATTATTTAATTAACATTAGAAGAATGAATAGAAATGATTTAATTAATTAAATAATATAAATTATTTAATTAACATTAGCGAAATGGATGTATCATGAATATGAATTTAATTAAATAGATGATGACATGGGTACCTAGGGCAGAGCGTGCTACAAGATGCCTAAATGATGTAATGCCGAGACAGGTGTTGCAAGAGGACAATTTTGGGTGTCTACAATTTGCCCCTCTTTGAGATGATGTTCGAGATTATTAGATTTGTGTCGAGCAACATCATTTCAAAGAAGTTAAGATATGGATAGAGGAAAAATGGATAATGATATTAGAATATGATGATGCCCCCTCGAGAGGATAGGCGGGTTGAACAAATATGGGTAGGCTCTCGAAATGAAAGGGGTGGGTCAAGAACTAAAGATGAAGGAATGGATGATACGTTATGCTGCAATGAAAGATGAGCAACCATGATGTTTGATATAGCACTAGACGTTATGCACCAAGATATAAGGACCAAGGTGACGATGTGTCTCATGCCCCAGCATAATACAACCTTGTCTAGACGTATGAGGAAGTAGACTTAGAGCATTAAAATCCTAATGCACAAAAGGTATTATGTGACCTTAGATGCAAAGGATAATGCAAAAAGATATTCCAACACACACAAGATATGAATATTAGCTGGAATGATATGGATTTGATACAAATGCAAGATAAAATAGTAACACACACAA
This sequence comes from Sequoia sempervirens, assembly GCA_007258455.2. Classification (NCBI taxonomy): domain Eukaryota; kingdom Viridiplantae; phylum Streptophyta; class Pinopsida; order Cupressales; family Cupressaceae; genus Sequoia; species Sequoia sempervirens. The sequence continues at coordinate 809,324,982 of VDFB02281492.1, forward strand.
GCAAGCAAGCAAGCATGCATAAATGATACAAAAACAAACAAGGTATTGCCCCTGTCAAGTTGTAAACCGTTGATTGATTGACTGATTGATTGATGATGGTGACTAATGATGATAGTGTTGTCATTGTGGGGAAAGACATATCCCTAGATCAACACAAGGATGACTGACAATTGATAGATTGACTTTGATTGATTGGGTTTACAACAAGATTAGGATCAAGACCAAAGGATGCAATTGGATAATTTGACAAGATTTATCAACTTGATTGGTATGGATTAAGGATTGACTTGCATTTGGATTATTGCTTGGATTTTTGTTGGCTATTTGATTTTTTTGTATTTTTTGGGATATTTTGATTTTTTTGTATTTTGAAATGTTTTGATTTTTGGACTTTTGGAATGTTTTGATTTTTTGGACTTTTGAATTGATTTTTGACTTTTGAATTGTTTTGACTTTTTTTTGGATTTTTGAAATGTTTTGACTTTTTTATTTTTTATTTTTGAAATGTTTTGACTTTTTTTTGGACTTTTGAAATGTTTTGAGATGTCAAAGGATGAAAAATTGAGTAGCCTTTGTGCTAGATACCAATGACAAGGGGAAAACCAAGTCTAGGTGCAAGGGTGGGTGATGGGATAAGGGATAAAAGGCTCATGATAGATAAATGGATGGTATGGATGTATGCATCATAACAGAGCAAGGATGTGATCTCCAAAGACTATGTCACATAAGAATAACATGCCCTATTTTAGGTACAAGACTTAGGATTTTTCTGGACAAAATTTATGACAATAGGATAATGACATGATTGGTTTAGATAATTGAGGTATGTCAAGAGATACTCAAAGCATGTTTCAACCTTTGCCCCTATATCTTCATCAAGATCAAAAGAAGAAGGGTGGATGAATGGACTTGATATGATAGGTATGTATGATGGCCAAAGATGGTAGGTAGGATGGACATTATATGACATGAAAATGATAGGTTGGATAGATAAGACATTGTGCCCCCAAGTGTAAGCACCATAGAAGATCATCTTACACATGATGCCTGTTTGCCAGGTTTTCATCATGGTACTTATCCAGGGCGCCTGTTTACCAAGTTTTCACCGTTGGACGAAGGGATTTCTCTTTACTCTTTTTGTTTTATTATTTTTGACTTTTTGACTTTTTGACTTTTGGATAGGAGGGACTTAAGTGTCTAGTTGCATGAAAGGTGCTAGTCCCACGAGGGATGGTTGTCATTGCATGGACCATGTCAAATGTCATTATGCTCATAGATGTTGGTAAGGGATGACATGAAAGGGAGATGGAGTAGATAGATGATGGATTATGATGTGGATTATGGAGGACAATAATGGATTATGATGTAGATTATGTTAGGAATATGATAGGGATTATATGGGACTTATGCAAAAGATGAATGGGGAGGGTTAGCCAAAAGCATGGACCATAGGAAGATGATGGTGGAGATATGTAGGATAATGATTGAAAGGTGGGGAGATGGAGGTATGTGGAATTGGTATGAAATGGAAAGGAACCATGACCAATGGTTGCACACATTGTGATAAACGTTGAAGCTTTTGATGTGGATGGGGTGTAGGAAGCAATGGAGATGTTTGCTTAGGAGATGGTGGGTGAAGTGCCTTAGGTACCCACATAGACTTAGTATTTTTATGACTGTTATTTTGCTTGTGGGTGTCAGGAATTGGAGATTTTTGAATGGAATGTGCATTTTGGATGGGAGGGGACTTTTGGGATTTTTGTGACATGGATGCCTCATTCGACTTGATTTCTTTTTGCTTAGGTACCCAAACCATTTTAGTTTTGGCCTTTACTTTTGGAGGTATGGGCTTATATAGCCTTTTAGATGTACTTGGCTTTGATATTTTGCAGTTGTATGCTAAGGCATTAGGACCATTAGAATTTTTGACTTTATGTGTAGAGGCATCCAATTTTTTATTTTGGAATCCCTTGGGTTTGGTAAAATCAGATTTAATGTTTAATGAAAACAATAAACTAATTAGATCTTATCAAGCACAATAGAGTACAAACTAACATGAAAATTAAAACAAGAAAGCAAAGCAAACCGATCTCCAAGCTAAACTTGATTTATCTCCATTGCTCTTCTCCACCTGCATGAGAATGCGAGATTTTGAAGGGTTGACCATGGAGGAATGTTGAGTGCTCATTCCTGCAGCATAATGACTTGACGATGATAATGACAAATAGAGAGAATGATAGATAAAGACAGAAGACTGATTTTGACAGAGTCTGGATGCTAGAAGAATCAACCCCCTAAATGGATTGTGAGATGCCGTATTTATAGAGCCGTGACATTGACGAAGATAAGATTTGACAAGATTCGACAATGATTTGATTTTTGACAAAAGAGGAAATACTACGAGATGAGATAAGATTTCAAAAAAGATAGAAAGATTTCATTTCCTGTTTTAAAGCAAATAAATCTTGAAAAAGACGAGAAGGATAATTGATGAATTATCTAATTAAATAAATTAATTAGATGCACATGAGTTCAGTTTTGGAAAGAAAGCGAGAAGATCTTTTTAGGATTTTATTAATTAAATAAATTTGGATTTATTTAATTAACATTGAATTTATGATTTCATTAATTAAATAATATCAATTATTTAATTAACATTAGCGAAATGGATGGATCATAAATATGAATTTAATTAATTAAATAAAATTTATTTAATTAAATAGATGATGACATGGGTACCTAGGGCAGAGCGTGCTACAAGATGCCTAAATGATGTAATGCTGAGACAGGTGTTGCAAGAGGACAATTTTGGGTGTCTACAGTTGCTATCGGGATGGATGATCACTCATCTCGTGTATATTCCTTTTCACATTTTGCTTCAGAAGATGATAATGTTCCTTTGACTGCATCACACACTCCATTGAGTGTGAACCATGTTAGTGAGGAGAAGTTTGGTCATCTACACCTTGGTATTCTAGAGACCAGTGCTGAGCTTCCTACTCCTCCACCTCCTGCTCCTTCAGCCATTGTTGCTTCTATTCAGCAGGATGATCATAGTTTTTCAGATCTTGCTTTGTGGGATGAGTATTTGACAGGGATTTCTAACTTGTTCATGGAGTCTCATACTGCAGATATGGAGGACACACTTGAGGGGATTTCTCTCCTCTTTGATGACAGTTTCAGTACAACTATTATCCCATCTTCTTTGTTTTTGGAGACTAACATTCATGAGTCTCCTCCATCACTTGATTTGTCATGTTTCTTGGTTCAGTTTGACCATGATTATGTTGTGGCTCATTCAAGCTTGGAGGATCTTCATCAGTTTTCAGAGGCATACATGAGCATTCATGCTTCCTCCTTTCAGTTGGACATGGAGTGGCTTCTTCATCAGCTTATGGACTTGTTTCTTCCTAAGGGAAGATGTGTTGCTTGTAGACATTGGGTCATCTTTTGTTTTCAGGCATTCTTCATCAGCATTGGAGCTTCTTCATCATGGGGGGGATATCTTATCTCTCTACTTCCCTCTTATGGGGTGGTATTTGATTGTATATACATGATGCATATTGTCCTTGGGGGGTATCATTGAGTCCTCCATACGTCATGTTTCTTTTCTTTTGTTTTCTCTCTTTTAGAGAGGAGTTTTGTCCCACAGGGTTTTCTCCTTTTCTTCGCTTGTGAGAGATTGCATCATTTGCATTGTAAATGGGTACCTAACATGGCCTAGTAGCCGAGACCCATAGTCATAGTCTTTGCATAGTGTGCATAATAATCTTCTCCCTAAGTTGCACTTAAGGGGGGGTGTTGGTGTGAATAATTGTCTTGTACCTAGCTTATTCATTCACTAGGTAATTAGGGGACATATTCACATGGTTAAGTTTACTTAGGTAAAAGATTCTTTCTAGAAGTCTTAGTTGGCATTTCTAAAACTTATCTTATCTAGCTAGGATGCATCATTTCCTAGGTGATTAGGTTGTTGGTTGTCTCATGTCATAGGATTATGACATTTGTCAACATCATGTTCATTCCTATCTCTCAACCTTGCCTATATAAGCAAGGCATCTCATGTACATTTGTAATCAAGCCATCAATCAATCTTGCATTGTGAAGCAAGCTTTCTTGCCATTCTCTCTCTTGTGGAAGTAGTTTTGGTTGCAACTAATCTTGGGGGTGTTGAGGAGTCACCATTAACTCCCACACTTGATATACTGATTTAAATGATTAAAAGGCCTCAAGTTGGAGACAACTAGATAGAAATGTAAATAATTTCATCACAACAACTAAACACCAAGAAAGGATTTCACCAAATTTATGCATTCTTCTCCATTAAATAATTTGAAAGGATTTTACAATATACAACATGATATTTATTTCGGCAACAGTTCACCTTATCCAACTACCTAACCTACTTATTTCTCCTAATTCTAATCTTTTCTTTTGATACAATTTTACTTTATATATATACATTGCTATTTTAGGGTTACAACCCTTCATGACATCCATCTAGTGCAACTCTTCCTTTTGGCGCAATACTTTTGAGATCTTAGCAATTTTTACTAATCCTTTTGCTAGAAAATCTCGCTTATTCAATTTAATAAAATAATCCTTGGGTAAAATAATTACCCCCCTCCATGACTCTTCAAAAGATTTTAACTCCCTAGAGAATTTTTTACTCCTCAGTAAAAAAGATTTGTACTTTGAATAACCTCTCAGTGAAAAATCAAGATTGCAATTCTATTAAAATAATCATACCATGATTATTACATTAAATCTCTGTTAATAGTTTTTACCCAATAAAATACACCTTTCTTGTAATAATAATTTATTCACTCTTGTAATTCTGATGGTGAAAAATATTCCAATTTATTTTGTTTGATTGAAATATTTCACCCGATTTAAATCATTCATTTGGATAAAATAATTATATATCCAGTTGGTGAAAATATCTCAACTCCCCGTGCACATATTTTATAAATTTTACCCAATATGCTTTTGTGGGTAAAATAACTGTTTACCTTATAACCCCTTAGTAAAAACATGAATTTTATATTCTTCAAAATAATATCTTCATCGGGGTAACATAGCCACTTCGAGAAGACTTACTCGGACCTCCCTTCTCTTGCCGGATAATTTTCTTCATCATTTATTTATTTTCCAAATATTTTACAAAGTTTAAACTTTATAAAACATTGAAATATTTAGGGTTTTGAAAACATCCATATTCATTTTAAAACATACCCAATGTTTTAAAATATGTCATTTGAACTTTAGAACTCAAAAACAATTTTTCAATTTCAACTAGAGAGCAAACAAATTAATTTCACTGTAGGCACATGGAGCATCTCGGAGCCATGAAAATTTGTAAGGGACTGTGATCAATTATTTCGGAAGTGGGTTTCTGATGGATTTTGAGCAGGTCACCAAATCAAAGTACTTCCTTTGTAAACTGGCTTGCCGAAGCATGTAGTGAGAAAAATGAAAAATTTAAATTAATGCACCAAATGACCTCTAAAATCAATGAATTTGAAATTTGAGATATTTGAGGCCAAAAAACCAACTGGGTCATCCTTAGAATTTCAAATTTTGCAACTTTTTCGGAGCGCCAAATCTAGCCTGGGGCAATTGCAAAACAATTAAAAAACATACCAGAACTCCTCCGACGACCATGAAAATGCATATACATGTTGATTTGTGATAGGAGAATATGATAATATAATGGTTTGGTGTGAAGTTCTCGGAAATGAAAAATATAAATCCCCAAAGTTGCTTACTTGACATTTTTTGAAAATTACCACTGTCAAGCTCAATTGAAACGTTCCATTTGCCCCCATTGAAAAAAAATCAAATGTGATCTTCGGAAGCTATAAGTTTGTATATTATCTCATTTAGGCATGATGAACATTTTTGCAAGACATTTTTTCACCAATCATCTCCGTTCATGAAATATCAACCACCAAAGTTGACCATTTTGTAGCTGTTCTAGAAATGCAGTCTTCAAACTGTGTAAAATCCATTTGGATTTGACCTTGGAAAAATATCAAATGATTCCTTAGATACCTGAAAATTTTCATGGAGGTAGAATTTAGTGTAGAGAATTGAAGGCACCAATCAGTTTTCCATTATCATCATTCATTTGCTTAATATTCACCCTCAAAGTTGACCATTTTAATAGATTTCAATGTGCTGACAACAGATTTTCTCAAAAACCATTCAACTTGGCCTTCTGAAAATTTATCAAAACTGATCGGATGAAGCTGAAAACTAGCGTGCATACTCCCATATGGTAGATGAACATGTCTGCAAAGTGGTTTGGCATAAAAAGGAACAAATCCAAAGTTATGATTTTTCAAAATGAGCTACATAAGCAGATTTTTCAATTTTATTTCTGAGTGTTAAAATCAACTTTTTGAATATGGGAACCTAAAATTTGCATAAAAATTTAGGCTCCAACACAACTGAAGTCAAAACCCTACTTTGGACATAAAGGCTCATAACTTCTCATCAAATTGTTGGATTTTGGTGATTCTAGCGGCATCAAAAAGTATTTTCAGAGCTTTTTTCATCAGTCTAGATTCCCTGATTAGTTTTAGTTCTAGGTACTCTTGCATTATTTTTTTAGTTTGGTGCATTTGTTTAAGAACTTGGATATCCTGAAGCTTGGGAAAGTATTTTTTGATTTGGGTAGCATCACTTCAGTTGCACATCATATTTGGAAGTCTTTCTTTGCTATTGAAGGTTATTTGTCTTTGTTTTTTGGTGGAGAAATTTCATTATGGGGCTTGCATATAGTCCTTCTTTGGTTATGTTGCACACAGGTAACTATAAGCAATGGCGAGATGGGATCTGCCACCATCTCCAATCACTTGATTTATTGCCTCATCTGTATGGTATAGTTCCTCATCAGAGTGAAGGTATTCATGAACTTGTTTGGAGTTGTAGTAGATACATAGTCTTGGAGATCATTTCTATGCAAGTTGATTGTGATGTTCTGAGGACTATTGATCATTGTGATTGTCCTCACATCCTTTGGACTAAGCTTTGGGAGATCTATGGAGATTTAGAAACTCCACCCTTCCTTGATGATCATGATTCAAAATGTCATTTTTCAGATCAGGTATCCCATGATGATATTGTTGTGCAGGAAGTTGATTGCCTTGAATCTTCCAAAGAGGTTGAAAAGGTTCCCTTAGATGCTTCCTCTCCATCAAAGACAATTGGTATCCCTTCACATTCTATGATTCCTTGTCCAGATTCATTGATTGAGGCTTCCACCATCATCACTCATTAGGACACTTTCAATTTTTTAGACTTGACATCAAGGGATAGCTTCATTCAGGTATCACCGACTTAGCTACTTCTACAGGTTTGGAGGAAATTCTTCAGGGGATATCACTCCTCTATTCAGATTCCACTTTGGAGAGTTCTTGAGTCTCACCATCCCTTTGTCTCAAACTTGATTGGGAATCTAAAGACTATCTTGGAGGCACTTGGTTTCTCTTCAGAGATTTCATATATGAGACTTCTTCCTTGTCATTCCATTTAGGATTTGAGGTTTCTTCAACATCTACCATTGGATTTACTTCTTCCTAGCAGGAGACTTGTGGTTTGGATACATTTGTTGCTTTAGACTTCTTTTAGTGGTTTTGAGGACACTTCATTTAGGGAGGGCTACCAAGTCTCCATCACATCCATCATATTCATTGCATCACTGTCTTTGAATATTGTTCAACACCAGTTTCTGCATCATCCTGATTTGTCACCTTCTTCATTGATTGTGGAATCTTCATCATTGGGCAATGAGACATTTGAGCAGAGTTCAAAGACACCATCATCATCCACATACATCCTTCCTTCCTTCAATTCCTCTCCAAAATGGGAAGCATCTCTGCACTTGCACTTGGTTCTGTTTCTTCTGAAAGGGAGACAAGTTGTTTGTTGACATTGGATCTTGTTTTGTCTTTAGACACTTACCATTTTTGCAAGTGATTGCATCTTCTGGGGGGGCTATATAATCCCTCTATTTCCTCCCTATGGGGGGGCTATTTTATTGTATCCATGTGACAGATGGTGTCCTTGGGGGGTATTTGGGAGTCCATCCTTCCCATCCTATCTCACTTCATTTTTTCTTTTTTGACTCCTTTTTGGAGAGGGGTTTTGTTCCCACTGGGTTTTCCCCTTTTCTCTGGTTGTGGGAGATTTTTTGCATCTTTTCATGTAAATGGGTACCTAACATGGCCTTGTATCTGGGACCCAACATCATCATCATCTTGCATAATCATTGCATTTTCCTACCTAAGTTGAACTTATGGGGGGTGTTAGTGTAATTAAATTAATTATTACACTACCATAAGTTAACTTAGGTCATGTATCATTTAGTCCTAGGTTGCATTTTTAATAAATCATTTAATAAATAGCGAAATATTCCCTTGTTTGTAGGAGATAAGATTCCTTCTAGAAGATGAGTTGTCCTTCTAGAACTTATCTCAACATTTAATAATTTTCTAGATAGGGTTAACATGTTGTCACATGTTAGATCATGACAAATGGCAACATCTCATGCATCTTATGTTTTCTCTCTTGCCTATATAATTAGGCAACTTGTTCTTTTGTAACATATCAATTAATCATATCAATAAAATCTCTATTGTGCATGCCTAGTTGCAACACTTTCTTTGTGGTTGATTATCTTTCCTGGCAAAGGTCCTCCATTGAAGACTGCAGCTTTAGGGACCCTGTGCATCCATAATCTCAATAGAAATGAGGAATTGAAGCCCTAATTTATAGAATTGTGAGGGAGAAATAGAGGGCTAGTATTGATTGTTAATGGAGGGCTAAGATTGATTGAGAGGATGAGACATGGATCAAGGTGGTGGCTTATTAGCATTGTGGCAAGTGTCACAATTAAGTGTGAGAGAAGAGGTGAGGTGTACTCACACATGTGTGAGCACACCTTGGGATGACAAGTCATTAAATTTTGGAGGCTAGGTGTACTATAGTGGAGGGAGGTGGGATTTTCCACATTAATGGAACAAGATTAGGGGATTGAGGATGAATTTTAAATTAGGAAATAAAGGTAATGATGGGGGTTAGGATAATTAATTGAGGGTTAATTACCTTAATGGGGTAGTAGAGTTAATAAACCAAGGGTTTATTAACTTGAGTGGAGTTAATAGTTGGAGAATGGGATAATGAAGGTTAGTAGTTAATTAATCAATGATTAATTAACATAATGGGGATTTAGAGGAATGGAGGATTTTAGTGGGATCAATTAATTAATAGGGATTATTTAATTGATTGGAAGAACAATAGTTTAGAGGATGATATAACTAAATTAAATAAAATATTTATTTAATTATAAGAAGAACAATGGATTAATTAATTAAATAAAAGGGGATAAATGGATGAATTAATCAAATAATGATATTTAATTAATTAAGAGGAAATGATGTTAGATTTAGGGTGACTACATTTTGCCTCTCTTTGATGCATCACCTGAAGTGATGCTACATCAAAGAAGTTTAAAAATTTTCCCCAATGGATTGAAAAGTTAGTTAGGAGGTGATGCCCCCTCGAGAGGTGGATTAAAAAATATTTTTGGTCTACATCTCGAAAAAGGTAGGTCAAAATGATGCAAGATGATGTAGAAGATGAAATTAGTAGAATGTGGGAGAAAAAATGAAGAAATAAGCTTGAGAAGAGGGAAAACATAGGACATTTGATGCATCTAGTATAGAAGAAATTAGGGGTAGGGGTGAGATTAGGGTTAAACAACCTATAAATAGGCTTTGTGGGGCCCAAAAAGTCATTTTCAAGATTTTATTGGTGGAGAAGAGCTTAGGTGGCAACATAGAGCTATGGAACATATCCCTCGTCATACACATTGATAAAAGCAAGTTGATGAGTACTAGTGACCAAAGGACATAGGTGACCCAGTATGTGTCCTATCCCTTAAGTTTTAAGTTAGTTTATGGGTCCAAGGTACATTGATTTAAGGGGTTAAAGTTGGGAAACAAATGTGTAGTTTTATGAAACCATGCTTAAGAGCACAATTTTAGCACTTGTGTCAAAAGAAACAACACATACATTTTTTTAGTGCTTGCGGTCAATTTTGGTGCATGTGTTGAAAAACATAGTGCCTGTTTTTGGTGCACCTATGTTTTATGCACATGTGTTTGGAATGCATCTGTGTTGGGAGGGATTGAGAAAAAAAAACAACACCTGCATCAAAAATTGATGCATCTAGGGTAAAACCTAATGCACTTACATAAAATGACACTTGGGTGGGAAAATAAAACACTTGCATCCAAAGAAATGACGCTTGCGCTAGGAACGAAAGTGATGAAGGCGCAACCTGAGACTTAGAAAATAACCCACAAACAAGGGAATAAATTTTATTATTCAGAAAATGGAGCTTCTTACATGCAGAGGATCTCAAATCCCCAAGTTCTACAACACATGCAAGTTACAGAAAGCTACAAAATCACCCTTTTGCAATGTGCGAGCTTGTCCCCAAAAAGTTACCCAAAAATTAGAAACCCGCCCATAAATAGAGCCTTTCATTAGTTTGGAGCCAAAACAAAATTCAATTTGAGTTTAGGCGGTTTGGCGCCGAAAATTTACAACGTGAAGTTCAAATTTCAAAAGAGCATTTGCAACTGTATCTTCTAGAAAGTGTGCCAACTTCGTGGGGTCATAACTTTTGATCCAGGACTCCGATTCGCGAACCGTTTGAACTGTTGGAAATGTCTCAAAGTCAAAAACGCGCTTGAAATTCACTATGTCAATTTCGGCAAGTTTCGGGGCCGATCCGGGAGCTCTAAGTGCCTCAAATCTAACTCGAAAGATTTTCAGTTGCAAATATGGGAAACTAAAACTGCAATATCTTTCAACCCAAGAACCGAAATTAAAAACCATAAATTGGGAATTTCATTATGACGAAAAGGGTATCCAAAAATATAAAAACATCTAAAAACTGAGAAATTTGAAAGTTAACTAGTTTTGGGTGATGCAAGATTGCCCTTACACCATTGGATGCTCCTGCATCAAACACCCAGGGTAATTTGAGAAGTGACCCCGTCACGTCTTAGATGGTTGAGGAAAACCCAACCGGTCAATCGCTACCTTAGATAGCCAGGATGAATCTTCAACAGGCCTTCCTCTCCATTTCACTAGATATTCTTCATATTGCTTGTTTTTGGTACTCCTTCCCACACGACTATCCAAGATTGCTTCAATCTCCTCGTTTTCTGAAATAGGTGCTGGAATCCTACACTGTTCCATCATTGGTACTTCCTTTGCACCACCTTCATGATATTCTGTCAAATCTGAAATGTTGAACACAGGGGAAATGTTGATTCTATTAGGCAACTCTACCTCATATGCATTCCCTGAATCATGCTTCTTCAAAATCTTACAGGGCCCAAACTTCTTCATTTTCAATTTGTTATATGTTCCCACTGGAAACCTTTCTTTCCTCAAGTGGACCATCACTTCATCACCAATCTGAAACTCCTTATACCTCCTCTGATATGCCTTAGCCTTATACTACATATTCATCTTGTTAATATGTTCTCTTACCTTCTCATGTATATCCTTGATATGTTCTACAAAATCTTCAGCTTTAGCACTTATTTTCTTCTCCTGGTCCATCTTCCTCAATTTTGGAGCTGTTCTAGGACTACCTCCATACACAATCTGGAACGGTGATCTACCAGTGCTTCTATTGACAAAATTGTTGTAAGAAAATTCTACTTGGGGTAAGATCAAGTCCCATACCTTCTTCAGCTTCTTCCACAAGGTCCTCCAAAAGTACCCCACAAATTTGGTGTCACAATTTGAAACAATACTCTTTGGCAGACCATGTAGCCTCACCACCTCTTTGAAGAACAAGTCAGCAATGTGGAATGCATCATGGGTCTTCTAACATGGAATGAAATGTGCCATTTTCAAAAACTTGTCAACTACCACAAATACTGAATCATTCCCTCTTTGCGTCCTTGGAAAACCAAGAACAAAGTCCATACTTATATCCTCCCAAGGCCTCTCTAGTACAGGTAAGGGCTGATACAAGCCTATATTTTGGCTCACTTTTTTAGCCATCTGACATACCCTGCAACTCTGCACAAACTTCTTCACATCTTGTGGTAACTGAGGCCAATTATAATGCTCACTGATAATGGCAATGGTCTTATCCTGACCAAAATGTCCTGCCATTCCTCCACTATGCTTCTCCTTTATCAGGTTTTCCCTCATGGAACTCCTCAAGATACATAATTGACTTCCCTTAAATAACATGCCATCCTGGATTATGAAATCTAGCCACCTTGTCTGTCCACTATAACGGGTTCCTTGCAAGCTTTCCAAGCTTCTGCAAAATCAGGATCTTCTGCATACAGTGTCTTGAGTTCATTGAACCCAACCACTTCAATCCGCATCTTTGTCATCAATGTATGCCTCCTACTTAAGGCATCTGCAACCCTATTTGACTTCCCTCCTATGTTTTCAAAAAAGGTATAATACGTAAAAACTCTACCCATTCATA